>JAPYYW010001715.1:0-26191 GCA_030522545.1 Cremastinae sp. A BG-2022a
GATATATTTTTCATCAATTATTTCTTCAACAACTATGCATCCTCTAAATGGACTTGCCTCGTTTTTCACAGTACGTGTACTGTTTTTTGGAGCTATATATATTTCAATTTCAAGACGGTGTAAAATTTATAATTCATAAGATTTTACACATATAATTTAATATTATATCGAAGTAGATTCAAATTTTTTTTTTGAAATTGTTTCATGCGAGAAATCTCTTGAGGAGTGAAGTTTTTATATCGTGCAAAAAACAGAAGACAGAAAATTGTCTTTGAATTATTTATCCAGTGCGTTGATCACGTTTGTCATCTCGTTAATGTACAACTTTTTCTCGTGCAATGACAATTAACAGGTTGGAAGCGATGCATAGTAATTATGCGTGTTCCGTGAGCATACACGTTTAATTATGATTCGCGGTTCCCTGATGATGGTTCCTCGGCATGCAGAGCGAGCGGGCATGAACAAAGCTTCGTGGCCTTTTTCGCACATCTCGGTCCGAGGTTTTCTTAGGAGCTGAATGTACGTAAGCGGCAACGCGACGTTTTCTTTCACGATTTTTGCACCATAATCAACGGAAATAAAGCGAGGAGGATCTCACCGGCGCCAGATGGGAGAGAAGGCGTTCGCATTTAGCGACGACTTAGCTTTGACACCTCGGTGTCTACCTTCGAATAAGAATATAAAAAATTCAGTAAAAAAAGGAAACGAGCACGAGCGAGCGTTTCCTCTAAATAAAAAAAAGGAACGAGCGAGCGTTCCTATTGCTGTTTAACGTGACGTACATCACAGGGGGGTCGTCAATGCGACAAAGAGGCGCGGCAAACGATAACCCGTTTGCCCACCAACCTGAAACGTATACAATTTCGTGCACAATCCCGCGACTTGCCGGAGCAAATGGCTAAAGAGAGAAAAACGAAAAAAAAAAACAGTGCACAAAGAGCGCGCAGAATTTGTCGGAGGTTCCCCAGCACGGATGGGCAAATTCCAAGACTCCGTCAGCGAGAGAAGAAAAAAGAGCGCGCGAAATTCCCATACGTTCCCAGAATCGCGGTGTGTCCTCGTGTAATCCTTTCCGCGCCAGAACGCCGCTCTCGGTGTCTAAATGCTCGCTTTTACATCCACGGCATTATGCATCCTTTCGGTTCGCGAGCGCGTTGGGATAAATAAAGGGAGCGAGAGAGAGAGAGGAAACGACGCTGATGCGCGCAAGAATGAGGGAAAGGATAAAAATGACGTTTATGCGTGTGTATAAGAGAGAAAATTGACTTTTGTTTGTGCCGGCGAGAGAGAGAAAAAAAGTTGAAGAGATGGACGGGTCGCTGGAGAACTCATCTGGATAGGAAAAGAGTCGCGCGTTCAACCCCTCAACCCCCTGTGCTCTGCCGGTGACTCCGGCCCGACTTCTTCGTCGTCGTTTCACCGCGCGCTTCCCCCGTTGCACACAACGCGTTTTCACGTACGAGCGAATATAGCGCTCGCGCTTTTCGTGCTAATACGCGAATTTACTGAGTCTCCGGGCACATCGTCGCCGACGTCGCTATGCGCTCACAATGCCATATATTATCCGCGAAAGGCGCTCTTCATCCCCCGCCCGACGTTAAAATACAAGAATCATAGAGACGGTTGAGTATATACAAAAGTATCAAAGTGTTAAATTTTTTGAATAAATGAACAAAAGTTATTTGAAATTTAAAAAATTTTGTCAAATGTACAGATTTAAAAACGCATTGGCATATATATAAAAAAATAGGATAAAAGAGAAAATATTCGTCAATAAAGTTTAGAGTTGTAAATTGTGAAAAAACAGACCAATTGGGAAGTTGGTCTGGAAAGTCTTCTGGATAGCAAAAAGAATATTCTCAGAGGCAAATAACTTGTAAAATAAAATTTATATTTTTGTGAATGGTTTTTTCATCGACAGAATTAAAAATTTTGAAAATGCACAAAGATGGAAGTATGAGGTGTGTATGTAGGTAAACTGGTGAATGTATAAATGGACGAAGGAGAAAATGTATACATGAATGTGGATAGATGGGAGCTGGAAAAGTCATAAGGGATGGTTTTGGGGTGAGAGAGAGAGAGCGAGAGGCTCTGAAATTTGCTTCGCCGTTGCACACGCGAGCGCGTGTCCGGGCGCACGCTGCCGTGAGCACGAAACTGCCTTATGAAAGGGTGCCACCGAGAGTACGAAAGAGGCGAAGGAGGTGAAAAGAGCTCACCTGCGACGAGGCTCCGCGACGTTACAACGTCTCTAATTTAAACAAATATCACAAGTTGTTCGCACTGGTACTCCGTCTCGTCTTCCTCCCGTCTTCCCCTCGCTCATCTCTCGCTCTCTTTTTTTTTGTTCCGTCGCATCTCAAGCCTTAAATATTCTCGGCAGAAGTTGAGGAGTCGTGCTTTCGGGAATAAACAACGTTTTCTTTCTCCATTTTCTCATCGCGCTTTAGAACGCGAGGGGGAGAGAAAGCAGCGCGAAGAGATTCGTCCTCGTTGGTCTCCCGAGGCAAAAACATCGTTCCGGTGGATGCGACTATTACGCTCTCTCGTTTACTCTCTTTATCTTTCTCTCTTTCTCCCTCGCCGAGCTAAGGATCCCAGGAGTTACTATTAAAAGCTCTCGCGCTGAAAGTCCCACGGCCTGCGCTCATGCATAGTGGATACATTACACGCGAGAGCGCGCGAGCGATACGTCCGGAAGCTCGGAGAAGCGTTTCTTCTTCCAGGAGGATTCCCCTTCCCGTTCTCTCCGCAGCTCACAGCCGAGGTCACCCAAGGATTATATTATTATGTATAACCGGTAAAAACCGTGTGCACGCGTAATCTCGTAATCTCATTCCTAGCGATTATTCCGAGACGACTCTCTTCGCATATCCGGATTTCGGGCGGTCTCTTCGCTCGCTGGCTCTTTGAAAAAATGATTCGACGCGATGGCACGTGTAATATTTCATTTGCGAGTCCTCCAATTCACTCGAACATTTTCCCCGTGTATATGGTTCAAAGGTAGAACAAGATTTTATACATTTTCTTAAAACACGTACTGCATCGATGAAGAATTTTTTCATTGAACATGTTTTTTTTTTATCTGTCATGGAGAAGAATCCTAAAAAACATGAAAAAAGAGGTGAGTTTTGTTATTATGTTTTCGATTGATTTTGTAAAAGATATAAGGATATTTAATCAAATTATTATAGATGAGAATGCCTATATAAGTGGTAAGTTTCAAAGAAACTTTGAAATTTATGAGTTTCTTTTTTCAAATTTCAGTTGAGTTGAGTAGTATTTAATAAAATAAAAGAAAGAATAAAAGGATGCAAACGTTATAGAAAGTAGAGAAGAACGCAAAGAGCATTATTATCGTTATGAAGAAATGACTTAAAAACTCAATTATTTACTATAAATATAAGATAATGATAAATAAGGAAAAAGTTATTAGTTAAATGTAGCGAAGAGTGAAGAAGTAATTTGACACTGAGAAAAAAATGTTATTGGATCCGCCGAATAAGATTTGTTTGATTATATAATTCAATTATTTCAATTATTTATTTTTCATGTTAAATTGACATATTTTTCCAATAAAATTATTTAGAATGAAATAAAAAAATAAAAATTATAAAACTTTATCTAGAAATTCCATCAAAATTGTTTCCGGAAGTGCGGATCAAAATGCCTATGCAATATATTTACAGAAACATAATAGAAAAATAATATTTAACACCTAATGATTTTTGAGTACACGCGCAGTAAAAGAAAGAAAAATGTTTTCCACGTTCGGGACACGTCGTAGCTTTTACTCGAGTTATTCTTGAATGGTGAGGGAGCAAACGGAAAAGCGAATGAGATAGGTTGAAAATCTCATTGGCTCGACTTTGCGGGGCTGCCGAGGGCGAACGCGCGAGTGCCGGCAACAATGAGCGTTACATAAATTCTTGCACATGCACACGTGTGTACAAGGCTAGTCGACATATATACATATATTGTATGTACTCGTATGTACATTAGCGGGTAGAATTGAGTGTACTTGGCGCAGCGCGGTGCTTGGTTAGAAGCGAGTTACCGGTAGCCCGGAGTGCCGGCTCGTCTCATCCTGTTCCGCGAACTCGAGCCTGTAACGAGGCCGCGGTAAAAAGGCAGCCGCGAGAGAAAGACGCGCACGGGGCTTCTGCGCGGGGGGATGAGAAAAGCGACAGAGCAGCATTGTAGACCTTTTCCCCGACTCATCAGCTTTGTGCCGGGCGCCGTTTCGGTGCCGAGCAACACACTTTCCCGGAGCGGTCCCTCTCTCGCCCCTCTCCGAAACGTATAGCTGTTTCGCTCGTAGCCACCCCCTCCCCCCCTCCTCCTCCTCCTCCTCCTTTCCCTTGCCATCCGCCCTCCGTGGCCGCCATATTACGCGACGCGCAGCTTGGCCGACCTCAAAAACACGAATTTTCACTTCAACTTTCCGTTAACTGCACCTCTCGCTCTTACTCCGTCATTGCCTCAAAGGCAAACGCGGGAGGATAGGAGCTTTATCCCGGCGGGACCTAAGTACAAAGTTAATTTTTTAATTATCTCCCGGCGCATCGGGCGGCCACGTACATATACACGAACGCACGCACGCACACGTGTTCGGGCTCATTCTCGGGATGTCACCGGCATATACTCTCTCGCCAATTGGGAAGTTCCGCTTTTATCCTCTGGCTTTTTCTTTCATGTCTCGCCGCGAGACGCGAGGAAATCGCTGTTCGGTGCCCGCCCCGTGTCTTGATAAATTCTCGGGGTGAATGAGGACGTTCTCAAAAGGGTGAAAGGAGAAAAATTAGGGAGCGGAGGCTTTGTCTCCGCGGAGCACGCGGTAGACAAGAAAAAATTACGACTTTCGCGAGCCTACGAATTAATTATAAATTATTATACGTATCGTCGTCGCTGTTATACGGAGCATGGGAATGTACCGGCGCGTATGGGAAAGAGGAGGAGGGAATAATAAGAAAGGAGCAAAAAAATATATAGAGGTTGAGGAAACGGGTGAAGCGCTGCCGGAGCGATAGGTTTTAATTAAAGAAGAGGGAGGAAAGATGGCGGGGGGTAGATTAACAAGAAAGAAAGGTACGGGAGTGAATGGAAGATAGAAACGCGATAAGGACTCGAAAGAAAGAAGAAGAGTCCGCGCGTGTGTATATAAGAGAAAAAGAGACAGGTGTGCGGAGAGAGAGCAAGAGAAAGAGAGACAGAGAAGGAATCGCGCTCCTCAGAAATCTCCGAGATAAAGCCGTTTCGTCAGTCGTGTCACGGTTATATGCCGCAATGAGAACGTACGACCGGCCATATTTTAATTCTTTGGAGACAGGGATGTCCCATCCACCCCGCGGCGGCGTTGCGAACGGCAAAAAGAGTGTACGGGCGAGAAAACGGGGCTGGAAAAGGCTCGAGCGCGCCGGCACGGTTGGTCGACTCGTCCTTGCGCTTTTCGCTCTTTTCTTCGTTCTTTCCTTATTGTACGGAGACCCAGAAAGTGACGGCGTGTCCCGTACGCAAAAGCCCGACGACCGCGTCGCTCCACTCCGGGGCCTGCGTGCCCGCTCCAAACGGTCCGGCACGTTGACACCACCCGGCGCATAATATTTAATAATTATCATCATTAAAGTTGTAATAAAGTTCAGGATACTTTATTAATTTATAGGCCAGGGAAGAGAGAAGCTTCGCAGTCGAGAAAAAGGGGCGAGAGCGCTCGTGCACAGTTGCAGAAACGAAGGGAAACGAGCGAGGGGGTGGAACGACAAAGTTCAACCGTATAAAATGTCCCTGCATGAAAGATGGACCGAATAAGATTATTTTTATTTATGTTTTTTTTTAAGAAACCAACAGTTTCGGCAAATATCAAATTTCACTTAAAATATTTATTTTTTATTTTTGAGTTGATATAAATGAATTTCGTTCTTTGTTATTATTATAGCTGTTTAATTAGTCTGGCGTTAATTTATTAAGGATTGTTTTGTTCTGAATTATTGTTGAAATACGTTATTATCGCACAAACTCCATCCCACACTCGTAACACAATACGAAGAAGTCTTTCGAAGCTCTCTTCCAAAGCTCGCCCTATGGTTTTTCCTTCGCTCTTTCTCTCTCTCCTCACTTTTTATCCTCTCGTACACAAATCCGCGTCTTCTCGCGTGTCTCTCGAGTAAAATTAAATTCTTTTCCGGAGAGTGGAGAACTCGCGTCTTTTCACGATTTATTTCATTTCGCGCACTCGCGCTTCATCCTTTTTTCAACTTTTTCCATCGTCCTATCTTTTACATTATTTTTTTTTACCTTCTCCAAGGTTGCCATAACCCTTTCGAGTTGTGGTTCGAAAAATATACGCTATTCAGAGACTGCGAACTGACCCTGCCACGCGAGTCGGGAAAGCGTTTGGGTGAAAGCGAGGAAAGAAAGAGACTCGCCCACGATGAGTGCCTGTTGGACCGGAAACAAGAGCGAAATAAACAAAAAAACAAAATATATATCTCAAAACCCGAAGATTTTGCATCACCTCTTCCATTTTTTCCATTCAGCACAAACTTCGCATAATAAGCACTCTTCGCCAAACACCAGATCCCCGCTGTTGGAACGCGAGCTCGAGAGTGGAAGAAAAATCTTCAGGCGGCTCATGTATACCTCGTTTATTAACAGGTATATAGAAATCACGAAAAAGCTCGAGAGATCTTACACTCGAGTCAAATACGTTCAAGAACCATCAAAACTATACGTTCAAGGAACCATATAAAAAAAATATTCAAAATTTTTTGAATGATACTCAAAAATCATAAAAAACAGAATTTATAAATATATTCTGTACATAAATTTAAATGTAACTACATTTATACATAGGTTACAATTGTGAGAGACAAAATTAAAGAAAATTCGCAGGTTTTTTACAATAATAAATTTAAAAAAAACTCGATAAATTTTAAAAAATTTCATTAATAATATTCTACAACCCTTGGTTACGAAAAATGTGTAAAAAACATTTATTTTTTAAATTTTTTAATTGATAGACATTTTGGGAGCGAAGAAGTTTTGGGAAAACGTTTTTTCTTATTTGTCTCACGCATTTTCTGATATTCGCATGTTTATGGTGCTTCGACGCGAGAACGGCGGGAATGAGAAGCGGCCTCCCTGGTTGGCTTTTCCTGTGGATTGGTTCTCATTAATCCAGCAACCCTATCTACCGGGGTATCCTCTCGGCGAGCAAGAAAGCGCACACCGGGACCCTCTTCTCGCGCGTATATTTCTCAGTTGCCGAAAATACGGCGTTGCACAACAACAAATCGTTACACACGCAATGTCGCGAAGCCGAATATCCACTCGCGCACCGCAGATTTTCTCCTCGAGCCGACGACTGGATACGTCGAGTTCTCGCACACGGATTCCATTCCCGTATCCACGATACGGAGCGGCGAACCTACATTTGAATATTTTAGAATCTACCGAGGCATTAAAGCCACCCTTCTTACCCTCTCTGCCTATTAACCACCCCCTCGCCGAAATTTCAGTTCACCAGTCAGCATATTTTGTGAAGAAAAAAGAAAAACAAGAAAAAACTTTACTCACAAAGTATTCATTTTGTTAATGAATTTTTAATTGGTTATTAATTATTCCAAAGATAAAGTTTTTAATAAAATATATGTTTTTTCCCGACGAATAGAGCGAAGAATATCTTTTAATTTTCACAATATATCAAAGGATCAAGAAAATATATCACAAGAAGGTATGCGGACCGGCTTATGTTGTAGACGTGAAAGCTGTTAAATTATGAACAAGAGAGATGAAAGAACGGCAGTAATGAAAAAATATAAAAAAGGATTCTACATGTCTATCAAACTGAGAGCCATTTTCAAGCACCGCAAAAGTGGCAATTTCCGAATGCTGGCAGTCAAGTTGGCACGAATTCTTCGAAAACTCGTCCTGGCCGTTAGTCCCTCGAAGAAATAAAAATGTCGGATTGCACGCGACCCGGCGGAGGTTCTTCGATACGTCGAAAGAGGCACAAAGGACGAGAAAGAAAGAAAGAGAGAGAGAGAGATGAAAAAAGTAAGAGAGCATTCAGGTAATATTCCGTCTGCTCTCGCATCGAATTTGCATGGAAGAGCGAGAGGGTCGTTTCGCAAGATTCAACCCCCTTGGAGGCGCGGAGAAACACTCAAGGCCCCTCCCCGCGCCAATGCCGATCGTAGTTATATAAATTAACGATCCAACGAGTATATGAAGGATCGAGCGGGGAGAGAGCGTATCGCCGGAGCGAGAGAAGAGTCGAAGGGCTCTGAGAAATATCATCGAATAATGAATATTCATGCTGATGAGTCGCGGGACCAGCAAGAGATGGAGGCAACGAGCTCTCCTTTATTTATATCCACAGATATACGGAAACACGCGCGTGGAAAGATCGGGCGAGAGGAAGAGCCAGGCCGAGCAAAGGGAAAATCGAGCGGGTCACAGGGTTGTAAAGTTGCCCCGTGGAGAACTCCATCGGCCGCCATATTTCGTACGATGTATCTCGACGATCCCACTCCCTCCTTTTCTCACCCCCTTTCGCTCATCTCCACACTCACCCCCGCCTGCTCATCCGCTGCCATTTCATTCCCGGCTCACGACGATGCCTCTTTGCGCCGCGCACTCGTATAAATATACAACTCGCTGCGTACACCTTTTCGTATAAATATGTATACAACGCCCGTACGCCATCAGCCCCGAGTCCTCCTCCAGGCTTTCGAGAGACACGGGATTCTTCATCGATCGCCAAAAGTCAAACGGACGTAAAACCAACATAACCGAATTATCGGAATGCCTTTGTTCGTCCCGCACTCGTCGATCAAAAATTTTTGACCGATTGTCTTTTTTTTTTCTGAGCGAATTTTATTGATGGTTTATTCAGATTTTTTTTAAACGTAATTGAAAAATGGCGCTGCAATTTTTTACGGGAAATTGGATGGCCGGAGTTGTATTTTTTTCCTCGCCGAGTAATTTTTCGAATAATTTTTTTCTTCAGAGAGATTTCCTCCTTTTTTTTTTACCTGCGAAAAGCGACGGGTACTTTTGTGTCTTTACGCTTCCTTCTGCATATATCTCCGACGCGATAAAACTCGTATACAAAACTCAAGATTTTATAGGCTAATACCGCGTTGCGGCGTGCTCGACGCTATTGGACTTCTTGCGTGGGGCGAAAGGGAGAGGGGCGGGGGTGGAAATTTTTTCTTTTCTCGGTGCTCCGGGCGTTCCGCTCATCGTTTTTTTTCCACACCCTCGTCGTGGACCGTGATTTTATATAGAAGAATGTTTTATGTATGTATGCGAAGTTCTCTCGCGAGCGGCGCTCTCGCAGTCTCAATTCCCGGCACATAAAAGGGTTTTAGATTTTATTTCCTCGGTGAGCGCGGCTTCGATGCCTCGTGCTCGCGCACACGCGCATATTTATGCACACCGGCTGCCTCTTTCGGCAAAACGCCTCGGAATCGTCGTCTTCGTCCGCGTCGTTTCAGATTTTCCCTTTCTTTCTCCGCAAATTTCCTTGTTTCTCGAAATCTGAATTTCAAACCGTTCTCCCTTCTCCGCTCACTTTTTTACACTCCCCACTACTCCGATGAAAGTGGAAGATTTTTTCACTAAATTTTGTGAATATCGTGAGAAGAATCGTTTTTTTTCCTTCACAGGTTATTTGTTGTCTTGTCTTCTGAAATTTATTTTTCAACGATTCATCGGTGTAATTTTATGACATTTTTTAAAATACTTATGCCAATTGCATTATAAAGTGACGCAGATCATGGCGATCGCGTGAGTCAGAGATGGAAAATCCTGGGAGAGCTTTGACGAGTATTCGAGAGGGAGAAGCTCGAACTAGGTTCGAGTCGAAAGGTGATTCGAGAGGGTGAAAGACGACGGAGGGACTTTAGTTCTAATGTATTCCGAGGCGAGCCATTACCGATACTAATAAACATATTAATCGTTTGATTATTCCAACGAGGCATTATAGATACGGCTGTTTTATGCCTTACGCCTCGGTTCCTCTTCATCCGTTTCCCCGCAACGCTTTCCTCCCCTGTCGCGATGTATACGAGCGTATATCAAACGTCCACGGTCACGAGAATAAGCGGGACAGCGAACAGTCAGAAACATCATCGCCATCCCTCATTCGACGATCGTGAAGGAGAACCGAAGCGTTATCGGCGCAAAGAGTCGATATATTTTTTCCTATTGAAATTATATCTGACACATAATCTATTTGATAGAATATTTAATTGAACTTTTTTTAAATTTTCATTAAAATTTATTGGTTTCAAATGAGAGATTTTGAAAGTCAACATATATTCTTAATTCAAAAAATTTCCAGTAAAATATATCCCAAAGAAAGCGATACAATAGGCATGGAATTTTTAGTTAAAGTATATTTTCAAAGTTTTATCAAAATTGACTGTGTCTTTTTTAATGAGAAATTCCTGAAATCAAATTTAACATAAGCGTTTAGTAAAAAATTCCAAAAACATAAAAATTGGTATAGAATTTTTGATTACACTGTTTTTAAAAATATATCAAAATTGATTGTTTTTTCTTTAATGAAAAATTTTGAACTGAAAAAAATTAAACTCTTATACTTTTGAATAAACCTGTACAGCATTAGAATTACGAATTCGTACCTCGACCTTCAAGCATTTCGAGAAAACATTTTTTCGCGAAAATCACGATTAACCTGAGCATCAGAGTAATGAGTCCTTCCTTTACCGCGAGTCATCACTCTGAAAAATTATATTCGCCGAGGTATCCTCGAAAAACGAAATAATTAGAAAACAAACAAGTTGCCGTGCGCGGCGGGGTAACGAGAGAGATAGGATAATTTACAATAGTGGGTAAATTTTTCACGACGAAATTTCTCCAAGGCAAAAAGGCCGGCTCGAGAAAAAGAGAGAAAGCGGGGGATGGGAGAGAAAAAGAGAGAGAGAGAGAGAGAGAAAAAGAAAGAGAGAGAAAGAGAGAACGAGGTGTTTTAATTATCATTAACAAGACCAGGGACGGTATATAACTCAGAATTACTCGTTTATACGTGATAATACGTAGGTGGGATAGTTCCGACGCACCGCCTTTCGTACAAACGCGTATACGTACGTATCTTTAATATACATACGGTGATCGCTATATATGCGCATACACATGCACATGTATACACGTACCTGCGAAAGGATATTCGCGTACGCGAATCTCACGACTGCTCTGCGCGGATAAATGTTATATGTTCAAGTTTTCGTACCTCCATGGGCCATTCTGCGTCGAATGATCGTCCGAAATTTCTTCAATATCATCAACAACGATCCTGAATAGCTTTCCAATTAAATAATTAATTTGTATTCATTTGCAGAGCCGAAACTACGACTTCTGCGAGATTTTAATGTTAAAATTAATTTTTTAATTTAAACAAAGGATGAATCAGTAATTTTTTTTTGGTGCAGAGAAGTTAAAGGACGATTGGATGATTTTTAAAAAGATTTTGTTATTTATTTTTAGTGGTTAGAAGTGAAGATTGATTTTGATGAGTTTTTTTTTATTAAGATGAACGTATCGGAGACAGGCGTTCAAAATGGACAGACAGAGGAGGATATATATATTGACGCGTATATGTATCGCTGTGGCCAGCAGTTGGCGTAAGGGGATGCGAGCTCGTCGCGAGCGCGACAACGTTGAATTCCCACCTTACCAATCCTATTATTAACAATTAGCTCTAAACTACTCTTTGCATATAAAATCGCGATCCTCGCTCGCCCTATCTCTCTCGCATAACGACGAAATGGAAATATACATACTGAATGCGGGCGTTCGTCGCCGCATTCCGAATGCGCAGACGTTACGCGTTACGTTTCATGAAAATATTGCTTTGAATGCTGGACCGGCTCCACGAGTCCCCGTCCACCCATCGACGATAATTCTCATCCCCGTAAACCAGAATTTTTCAACACCTTTTCGAGACGATTCGATTTTTTTTTCTCCAGTTTTATATAGAAAGAAATATGATGTACAAGAGTTTTATAATTCTTTACAGTAATATCAAATAAATGACAATCTAACATATGCCAACCACCAGTGTGATGAACTATCGAATAATTTTAATTTAATAAAATTTAAAAAGTATTAGAGTCAATCCAGAAATATACTTGTTTATCCATAAATATGAAAATACATGAAAATAATTACATTTATTTTTATAATGAAATAAAAACTTTAAATAAAACCCAGTGTGACCCCTGGAAAAATGCACAAAATTTTTATAAATTTTTTTTTTCGATTTTAAGAGTCTATTTGTTTGGAAATTCTCTATTGATAACAAAAATGGTATAATTATTCGCAGCGCAATCCTAAAATTCATATTAAACAGTTAGTTTTTTTGTTAGTGCGAGGTTATAATCTGCTAGTAGTTCATATATTCTTGAGGAAATATATTTTGCAAGGGAATACAAGAGAAAGAAGTTGTCTCGTGATCTTCGAATCGAAAATTCACGGCCGACGATCTCTCATTCCGCAGGCTCGTAAACGTCAAATTTCCGGAAGAGGATAAAAGAGGGGCAAAGGTCGAAAGAAGAAGATGCCGAGTGGGAAGAAAATGAAGAGCGCGCGGGGCGTATAATGCAATGCCGGAATATGTCGCAAATTAAGCGGGAGAAAGCCGGGAGTGCTCTCCGACGTCGTCGTCGTCGTCACCGCTTTTATTAGAATTATCTTTGTCACTTTCGCCAAGTTTATATTTACTCCATAGACGGGAAGACCGAAGGAGGGACTTGTCGGAAGAAATGGCTCCGAAGAGCGAATCTCTTTAAACCTTGACAATAAGCACCGAGAAGCACTTTTCAACCACTCGCAATCCCCCCTGACGACGTTTCCACTTCTTATTCTCGTAAAAAAAAGAATAACATCGATTGCAAAATTTTTGAAAAATTTTCGAAACGAGACCTATCTCTGTTTATATTCATTCAATAATATATAATAAATATTTTTCAATGAACATTAATGTGTAAAGTGACTTTAAATATTTATTGCAAAAGCGTATATATTTTGGGAAATTCGTACAACGATTCTTACATAATACGTAACTATAAAACTGGTAAAATATAAATCTAGGGCTGAATAGAAACAAAAAAGAGCAAAGATAATCAACTTTTTCCATCAAGAGTACGAATTAATTTGCCAAATTCGTGTCCATTATTGCGATTCGCAATAAAACGCCGAAAATTTGTAAAATGTATCTGGCGATGCGAAAAGAGAGAAATATGAGAAAAGCGAGAGAGAGAGAGAGACGACGCGAATTTTCGTACGAAGCATCCGGCACTCGGTCTTATTATCTTTACGACTGTGGAAGATGGAATTAAACCGGGGGTATACCCGAAATGTAATAATATTCATTACTATGCTAATGTCACGCGCGTTCACCGGTTTTCGCAGGCTATATCGTTTTCATCCCCGTTTCGTTGTGCGAACGCTTTCTCTTTCCCTCTGCCGCCCTCCCCTGTCCCGCACTTTCGCGGTTATGGCGAAAAGTTACCTCGTATTTTTGTTATCTGGGCCAACCCGCGAGACTACTTACATCGGGAAGGGTCCAATCCCGATTTCCCGCCCTCGCATCTCTCTCTCTCTCTTTCTCTTTCCATACATCGCGCCTCCTTGCGCGTATTATTATTGCCATTGTTTTATTAAAGGTATATTTTATTATTGTTGTTGTTATTATCATCATTATTATTGTTATATGTATATATTGGTAGCTCGGCCACCCTCCTGGACATAATCGTTCCATTTCGTTGACAAAACTTTGGGAGAAGTTCGAGCGATGACTCGCGAATCTGTTCTCAAGAATATTTTCCTCTCCGTTAACAAAAAGTTATGAGGAGAGATTTACAATTTTTTTTTGTCTCTCGATTCTTAAATACGCACTGTTATAATTGTAAGGATTTTGTTTTTGTTATCGCGTGTGTATTCTTTTTTTCTTCTTTCGAGCAAATCCAAAAGTTTTTGCGCTCGAGTGCGAAAATCATGAAGTCGACAATGGCCAGAAGGAAAGAGACTCCGAGGCGATATTCGGGCAAGGATGATGAGTCGTCCTCGCTCCTTCGCGGCAACTGCGGCTTATCTCGAGACCGTCAAAATTATTATAAGCCCGTGGAAGTAAAGTTCGCCTGTGTCGTCTGCTCGCTGAATATCAAGCGAGAGAGATATCGTTGCGTGCGATTTCGCCGTCAGGTTTGATAATCCGAAATACGCGGCACAAACCTTTGTTTCGCCCCGCGATTATTTCGCGGTGACTGCGAGCAAGAAAAGTGTCAAACTTACCGCCCGAGAGATTGTCACTTATTTCGCGTTAAATCATTTTTCTCCAGACATTTTTTCCAGACCCAGATGAGCGAAAAACTTTTACATTTTTTTTTTAGAATCACCGAAAGAATATTTTAACGGCATATTTAAGGGTATTTTTGTGAAACGAGAATTTTATTTTCATCGGGACACGAGCTGAATTCGGTTTATCGCGAGTTCGAGCGATGGGCGAGTAGATACATGAGGGAATCGCGTCGTTGTGTTCCAGTTATAACAAGGAGGCCACTAATTTAACCCTTCTTATATATAGGGGTGTCTTGTCTTCCAGCTCCGAAACGAGCGTTCTCCAGCCTGCTCCGACGTACGAGCGAATACAGTTGTATGAGTTATGTATGTACAAGCACAGGACGAGGCTGAGAAAACTGAAGATGAGAAAACATCATCCCTTATGTGTACGTGTCGTTCTTACTCCCTTCTTACCGTTGTTACCTCCACCGTTCCCCGTCTTATCGCGAAAACTCACCCTCTCTGTATTTTCCTCCCTCTTTCTCGCGTACTCTCGCTCTCAGTTTCTCACAAACATGCTCACGTAGTGTTTTTACATATGCAGATATATTCTCTCGCTCTTTCTCTCAATTTCTCGCACTTCTTCTTGCATCAAAATCTTCCACCCCATCGTTCAACCTTGGTTTATTTAGACGCGGCTCTGTTGATCCCTTGATTAAATACTTCTGCTCCATCTCTCCGGTGCTCTCTCTGCTCTCAGCCAATCGCAACTTTGCGTCTTTCTCTTTCTTCTCCCTTTACCTTATTTTCTTCTTTCTCTCTTTTCATTTGAGTTTTCTTGTACAGAGTTTCCCTTCGCATCCCAGTTCTCTTTCTCTGTCGAATTTTGCAACATTCGTGAGACTTTGTGAATATTGTTAAATTTTGACAAAAGTCATGAATGCGTTGCTCGTTATTTTTTAGAGAGTTACATTTTGGGATTATTATTTTTGATAATTTGTATATTAGAAAATAATATATAATATTAATGAAATTTAAAAAATAATAGAATAATTACTTGAAATTTGAATCAATAGAGATAAAAATTTTAGAAATCTGTAACATTTTTTTTTAATGTAACGCACATTGAACTTTCTACAACGTAACAGTGATCTTTGAGGGAAGATATATCGTATTTGACGAGCAAAGATTTTCTCAAGCCGAGTGCGTCTTCCGGAAAATTTGAGCGACAAAAGGAACTCGCTGACGTTGGCAAAGTTTTATTGGAAGGGCAAAAGAGGGAGGTTTAGTTTTGTTCCGAGTCTGTTTTAAACAGGCGTCAAACAATTCGCGTTTAATTAATTCAACACGTAGCTGCAATATCGCGAGTGTATGAACAGGCCGGAATCCCTTTTCCGCCGGTGATGAAGCGAAACACACTCGCTCGGGATTTCGCGGAGCTTCCAAACGATACAAGAGGATTTCTATTTTTATAAAAAATTTTTTGTCACGATATTTTTTTTTACCAAGCATCACCAAGTATCAGGTAATAAAAAAATGTTGTTGACAAGAATAAATGAAAAAAATTCCTCCCCCATAAAAAATCATTCAAAAGAGATGCTTAAAAATGAAAGTCCCAAAACTGACCGAAATAATGTAAATAACATTTTTTTTATAAAAAATACTTTTTCGGTCGGATTAGAGAGTTGATTATCTGTTTTTCAAGCAACGCAACTTTTCGTTCCCTCTCGGGCGACGCGGGAGTAAGAGAGACGGGAGAAAATTTGCGAGCTAGCTTCGTCGGTCTCGCTCGTTCAACCCGACTCCACCTTATTACAATTAGCTTCCTTATATATCTAATTAGCGAGATTCTTGATGCTCTCACGAACTCGTGGACTCGTGGAGTGTAGATGCGAGGTAGCACCGAAGGCGAAGTGTTACAGCGTCGAGTGAAAGACGGCAGTTGACACCGGAGCCTCTCTTCTCGCTCTCCTGTCTAATATAACTCTCGTCCTGCTCCCCCCCGCTTTCTCGTGTCTCGAAACACGCAGGTACACGGTTAAAAGATTCGGTTCATGGCTCTCCATGTGATAAACTGACGTTTCTCCCGACTCGCCAACATCAGCAACAATTCTGCTGGAAAAATGAAATGATGCATCTAATTTAAAAAATGCAAAAAAAAATATTAAAAATTAACAAGGAAAGTTTTTTTTTGAAAAAGTTTGACGTATAGAAGGTAGGAAAATAATACCCTGAAATTATATTGTATTTCTCATTTTTTTTTTTTAAGATCGAAGTTACACAAAAATGGTTTTTGTGCGCGAATTCGTATTATCGGGGTGGTGGTACGCTCGCGGGGGGTGAGTTGAAATTCTCGTAAAGCTCGACGAGGGCGAATTCAAGCATATGTACCTCGAGGCCCTGTGCATTTTTAATTCGACTAAAATAATTATACTTTGAAGAACGAGGCAAGAGGAAGTACGAATAAAAGAGCTGGATAGAAAAAAAATACAGGGGGTAAAAAGAGAGCGGATAAAGATAGAAAGAGAGAAGGCTTTGATGCAGCAAAGGCGAGACGTGGGCTGGCTGAACAAAAAAAAATCGCCGGCCGTGTACACCTCACCGTTTCGCAGAAAATGTAATCCCATACCTTTTTTCTTTCAAACTCCCATTCCAGTTCTGCAAAGGTACAACGAAAGGAAAATCCCAATTTGAACATCAGTCATCGTTTCGTTAATTTATCCCAGAAATTAACATTCTCATTTTTTTATTATTTTTTATTTGACCATATATATTACGCTTATTTTCATTAGCGCAACTGAACATATTTTTCTCACGGTGGAAAAGCGAGATTTCCGGGACCTCGATCGATCGAGCGGAAGATATATTGTGGCACGGAATCGGTGTTTCTGACGTTTACCAGGAAAATTCCGACAGTCGAATAACGGTTATTGGTAGACGAATTTTGGTGGTTTCGAAACGTTTTTCGTAGCGAAATGGCCGATCGAAGAACGAGTGCCAATGACTGTGCTCGTGAAATATTTGCGAATACACACGGACAGTAATTTATAAATACAGAGAGGAAAATTCGAACGCGTTCACGTGTGCCCGGTACTCGCCGGAGCTTAATTAAGATATGTATTTATTTTAATTCCTCTCGGACCGTGGATATGGTCCAGGCTCGAGGCAGAGACCCGCCTGCCTCTGCGGATAACACGATTTGCTTACATCCTCCTCTCTCTCCTCCCTCATCACGCCGCGCCCTCTCCCACACATCTTTCTTTATCTCGGCGCGTAGGCGTATATTCCTCGTCGACGACGACGACGTCGCCGAGCTCCGTTGTCGTCAGCCTGAAAGGAAAATCCGCACGGACCGGGATCTGCATAGAGACGTTTTCAATTCGAGTAAGCAAATTCCCGTCCCTACCGGAAATTCATTCGTTTTTTGAATACATAATTTTTTTCAATTTTTCAAATTTATATTTACTTTCCTTACTTATTCATTATTTTACTTATTTCTTTTTTTTTTTGATAACTCTGAAAATATTTTACGACCACACTAATGCAGCAAATTCTCTTCCCTACTGGAAATTCATTCGTTTTTTGAATACATAATTTTTTTTCAAATTTATATTTACTTATTCATTATTTTATTTATTTTTTATTTTTTAATAATTCTTGAAATATTTTATGAGCGCACAGATGTAGTCCTACCGTTTTACATTTTTATAGATATACATTTTTAAATAATTTTCACTGATTTTCGAATAACCATATTAAGTCTTGATATAGTTTTTTTTTTAAATTAAAAACTCGATAGATGATTGATTGGAGAAAAACAGTTGGTAAATATTAATCTCGTTTAGAATGTGAGTTCGGTTGACACGCGAGTGGAAAATGCATGTATACGCACGTCCGCAGTTTATGTACACGTCACCGAGGAAGCGAACTCGACTCCTTGTACTCGAAACACTTTGCATGTATCGTAAAAGTGATAGAGGGTGAGTGTATCGTGCACATATCGCAACCATAAAGATTACTGTAACGGATCCGAATAAATGTGCGCCTGCGGCTCTCTCGCGACTCCGCGGAGAGAAAAAGAGCGAGATCGGGAGCGACTTTATTGTCACGTTTTATAAATGACGCAAAAGTCACGGCTGCACACTCGTGTGGGAGAGTATACCAGCATTTATATATGTGCAAGACGAAAGAGCGGTCTATTCAAATGTTATATGTTTATCTGACTACCGCGTCCTCCTGAGCGGAAGAGCTTTACGGCGAGGGCATCAGACTCGTGAAAAACGAACTCAGAGCCTGACAGAGTTGATATCCGAAGAAAACTTGCTAGAATCGTTTTTCTCACGATATTTATTCTTACGGATTTTACGTCTAAAATCGAAAATGATGTTATTTTTTTTTTGTTTAATTTTCCATTTTATTAAATAAAATACTCTCCAAAATATTCGTGCGTAAATTTTACGTTACTGATTGAGAAAAATAATAAATTTTAACAAAATTGCATTTATTTCTAAGAAAAATGATACAACCTGATGCAAAAATTTTTTTAATAAAAAATAAAGCAAAAAATTCTATAATCTGTATCTATAATATTGTATAATTTTTTCAAAGTGTCGAGTGTCATTTATTCAAGTGTGATCTTAAGTAATTGCAAGAAATTTATTTGTCAATCATAGTAAAATTTCTTTAAATAATAGAAGTTGCAAGATTTGATGGTAAAAATTTGACATCTTTAATCAAAAAAATTTATTCCATTTGTGCCTTATATTCTTTTGATTCTAATTTATAGTTGTAAATATATTTCGTCTTGTGTATATGATTAATTTTATTTTTCGTATACATTGTTGACGTTCTGTGTGATTTTCGGTCCTGATTAAGAGAAGAAAAATATGTTGGCATCCAGCGCGATTTTAACGAGGGCAAGGGGATGAGCGCTTATTGCGGTTTCGAGCTCTTGTAAACGTAAATGTAAAAAATATTACGACGACATCCCGTTCGAAGAAAAATTCGGTTTTCTTTTTTGTTATAACGGGGATGAGGGCGAAGTCATCGGGCGATGGGTATTGTGTGCGAGCCGCGACGAGGAGATGGAAAAATGAGGGGAGAGAGAGGGGGGCTCTCTGCGTTGATACGGAAATACAGCAATCTCTCAGGGTATTAAGAAGGAGCGCGACCTTTGATATTAATAACAATAATAATGCGCGACATCGGTGACGGTGAGACAGGAGGGGTTCAAGCTTTTCGAGGGTCGATTCTGATGGTCCCGGGCAACTTTTGAACCCAGATACAAATTACAGCTCATTTTTATGCCATTTTAATATCGCCACGCGCCATTAAATATCTCTCGCTCTTCTCGCCTCCTCCTCGTCCCTGCCTCCGCTCTCATCGAGTCGCTTCTTGGGGGCCTTGCGGGAGAGAGAGAGAGCTTTCGTGAAAAAATATAAAATCTCAGGGACCGAAATCAGTATAACGCCACTCTCGTATTTATTCTCCGAATCGCAAAGAGCCACTCGCGCTTCCTTCATCGCGCTCCCGTCAACATCTCGCAGCGTGATTTTTTTTCCTCAGCTCGGATCTTTGTGCATTTATTCAGCGTAATCTCGCTTGACGAACGCGCTCGCACTTATATTCTTGGAACGCGCGGACGAGCGCTCGATTGAAATATTTTTGAAAAAATGTCGCTAGTTTTTAATATCGAGAAAAACGTAATTTCTGAAGAATTTAATGGAACGCGGGGGGGAGAACGATTCTTCGGTCCGTTCAGTCTTCTCGTCTCGTCGAGATGTCGTCGCTTATGATTTTACTACCGGAAGCACGCACTTTTATGCCCGTATTGCATTTTAAGTTATGCTAATTTCGATGTCGACGGATGAGTCCCGGGGACGTGACCGGGGGATGAAGTCTTGCCCTCTTTCTCGCGCAAACGCGCTCGCATCTTTCGAGAGCGTATATAAAATTAATACGGCACTTCTTCGTCTCGAATCTTTTCCGGAACGGCGCTTTCGCGATATTGTGCATCGAACATATTCGTAACGCGCGTTTACCGAGAAGATAAAGAGCGAGGGGGGGGGGGGCAGAAAAAGGGACGAAGAGACACGCCACCGATCTCTTCTCGCATCACCATTCGGCTGTCGCTTTTATTCGAACTGCGAACTTCAGTCATGACGACGATTTTATGCGGCAACGTTTTTACGAGCCTTTTATAAGGAATCGTCCATACAATAACCGGGACAGCATATTCGAATTGGCTTCTTCTCCCGGAGTTATGGCCGCTTCGTCGTCTCGAATATCGCTCTGCGGTATTTTTATTCTCACTTCCACGTGCGACCTCGGGCACTTTTTTTAACGACGCGCTTCGGGACAATTGGCTCGATAAACTTTCATTTCGTCTATCATCGAAAATTACCGTAGAAATGATCTTTCTTAAAATCATCGTCTTCCTGCTTCTGCAAATGTTTATGCGAGTGCGATCATAAATACAAGAAATTCTATTTCGAGATATCTTAGTGGCTTCATAATACGTTGTGTTTAAGAAAATTGATGAAACTGGAATTGACATTTGATTGAAAAAAGAGGAAAAGTGTTGGTACAGAGCCTTTATGGAAAACTACGATAGATTTTAATATTAATTACTAAAAATATTGAATCTATCAAAACTACTTAATTTTTGTATTAAAAATGACGTTTGAATAGATGGTCGTCTGCCAAAAGTTATCCGATCGATAGTTTCTGTAATAATTCAAACATTTGGAAATTTTTTTGTCTTAATACAAATTTCATAAACTTCACCAAACATTATTTAAAATTAAAACATAAGAAACATTCTAGATATCACTGAATATCAAACAATTATTTTGAAAATAAAAATTAAAGTAGAAAAATCCTTATATAGATGTCCAACTATTGGGATATTTTCCTTAATTTGATGCTTCGAGTCGCTGCGACGACTCCTGATGGGAAAATATCCGAGTAATTGTGCTCAAGCGCCATATCTTTCTTGAGACGCCGAGCTGACGCGATATCGTCATAATAAGAGGTTTTGCGAGGATCTCGGCGCACTTTCGGAGCCATCGGCATAGTTGGACGTTGTTCGCAGTGTCGCAGCGTCGGCGGGGGGAGGAGCGATCGGAACGTGTGTCTAGCGGTCCGGTTACGAGGAGTCGTGGAGAGGGGAGGGGGGGGGGGAGAGCTCGCGACGTCTCTCGGGTATCAGCGACGACGGGAGAGACAGCCGACTCGAGGGTGAAAACGGAGAAGCCAGCCGACGGCACTGTCTCGCGATAGTTCGGACGATCTATGACCCGAGTTCGCTAAGAGACCACGAAAGGGTGGATTTACTGGTTCTGGCTCCGTTCACACCACACAAATTTTCAAGTGACCGGTTCACTCCTGAGCTCGCCGCTCCGATTCTCAACCCCCGCTCGTTCCTTACGACTCCTCAGCCTCCCAACAGATTCCGTCTAGCCGCGAAACTTACGGCATTCGAATTATTTCCCAAATACACGTCCACGAAGCCTTTACATTCTCGGGAAATTTATCGTTTTTTTCCTATTCTTTAATATACATCTCACGTTTTTTATTCCATCGTGTTTAAGTATTTTAGCACTAAATCAGTTAATCAGAATTCGTTTGTCATGAAGAAAAAAGTTCTTCAGTATAAAATACGAGAATACTATAGTGTCGTCACCATCACCGCATGGAAACAAAAACGAAATATGTTGAAAGTTTATTACGTAACAGTCTTACTTTATAAATGTATAACATGATATACTTTTCGAGCAAATAAATACCGACAACAAATCTAACCACGAATAACTGCATACAATTAGAATATATTAACAAGAAAAAAAATTCATTTTTCATTAAAAAAAATATTTTTAAGATACATGATTGTATAAGTAAAAAGATAAAAAACGCAATAATATTTTCGAAAAAATTATGATTAAAAAATCCTTCGGGTATATCTTAGTCAATTAAATAGAAAATGATTCTTCATCCAATGTGTCAATTGGGAAGGCCGCATCGTCTGTTTAACTTCAAAAAAAAAATGTTCAATAATTTTCTTGAATATTTCCAACGTTCGCTTCGGCGATGCGGCGCGACTATGAAAAAACGAGGCTCGTTAGCTTCGTGAGAAGTTAATTATTTGCTCGCCATCGCCGCCGCAACGGTTGGTGTGCTCGGGTAATGGTGAAAAATGTCTGGATTGTGCCGGATTACTGGGTGGTCCTGTTCGTGGAGAGAGAAAAAGACGAAGGAGGGGTATATAGACGCGTACGCGCGCGAGGCCCGAGTGCAACGAAGCGCTTTGCTTTTCGTAACGGAACAAGAAACGCGAGTCGGACGACGGGGAAGGCGACGAGGGGGGGAGGGGGAGGGAAGGGAAGGGACGAGGCCCAGATATAAAAGGGCGGAGAGGCGAAAGAATAAGAAGAAACGTATCGGTGTGGCTCGTTACACTCAAATTGGAAGGAATGACTGAGTGTTCTCGTTATTCATCGCGAATAATATAGGGAAAGAGGAAAAAATGTATAACCAGCATCAACGACGAAAAATCCTCCTCCCCGAATCCGGTCTTCGTCTGTTTCCGAAGGGTGGAATTCACGCCGTTCGTATCCCGATCTCTCTCCTCCCTCTCTTTCATCCCTCTTCCTCGACCAAGACTTTTCATTATTCTTGTATATCCACTTTGTTCACCTCGCATTCAACGCGCCCGACGTTCGATTTAATTTTTCATTCTCCCTTTGAACGTGATATTCCAACGAAATTCGGTAGAAAATAAAAAAAAAAAAGTTTCACGATATGAAGAAATGATTATCGACAATTATTTAATTCTGCTCTCGATGCTAAGTTGTTCGGTTTGTATTGGCCAATCGTGTCCGATTGATAAATGCGAGTTAGAGAGGGATTTCCGTTCGGAAAAGATCGGTATAACGGGGTGAACCAGGAAAACGGGATGGAGTTAAGCTCGTCAGGTTTATATACACGGAAAATCCATGAGCGACGGTGTGAGGGAGTTTTGTCCAGGGGTTGGGACTGGCCAAACAGTGGTCGTGCGGCATTCCAAGTTGGGGGATCTTCCTCGATGGACCCAAGACGCTCTCGTGTCGAGGAGCCACGGGAAAGAGAGAGAAATCGAGAGGGAAAAGCACGGATGAGAGCCAACGGGTGCTCGATCTCCTCTATCCAATTACCCCGACCTTCAGAACTCCCGGCGGGCACTTCCGGCGACAATGCTCTCAAGCTTGACCCACTGCTCGCCCATTCGAGGAGCCTGCGGTGCTCATCGCCGTTCGAACTTCAGCCGATTTGCGCGGAAAAAAATGCCCCGTGCGCACGAATATACACTCGCTAATTTTTCCTCCTGTCTCGGATATTCGCTCGGATGTTCACTATTTTTTCTACTTTTCCGTGAGAAGGGATACTCAGCCTCTAATAGTCGGCTGACAGTCGAGGTCACCACTTATCTCCTACATTTTCGGCATCCCGATGCCACGGATAACAGTCACGTGACTCCGACGATCTGCGACGAGAGCCATCTTGACGTTCGGTTGATCTCTCGCAATTGACTCGAGTGGGAATTAATTTTCTTCCATTATTCCGAAAAATAAATATTAACTTTACATGACACACACATATCATCCTCTAAATATTATCTACAAATTACTTTCTAAATATAAAATGAAATAAATTTTTTGGAATTGTGTGAATAATAAAAAAAAACACTTTTTGTGCAGATATTTATGCAAATATAATTGTAAGATGAAATTCGAATAAGTATAATTGGATTGAAAAATCGAGAACCCCTGTATTGGAAGATCGCGGCCGGCCACAAGAATCCGGTGAGATATCCTCGGGGTTGTCGGTTTATCAATTCGCCCGGTTCAAGGAGGTCCGAACGCGCGACCGTCGAGATGAACGGTTTTGGGAGCTTCGAGGGATCGAGACTTGATCTTGGAATAAGAGGAGAAAGGGCGAGCTCAAAACTCTGGGCAACCCTTTCTCCCCGGTCAGCGTTTGTTATACTATCTGTATATATAGTCCCGCCTTTAACCTCTGCTCGTGGTTTTCCCGGTGTGAGTCGGAGGGTCAAAGGTTCGTCTCGTCCGTCACCGACTCGGACATAAACGCTGCTTAATAGTCGACGTTCGACATTACTCCAATCTGAAAATAATTATTCGATACTCAATTTAAAAAAATAATAAATAGTATATTTTTCAAAATAAAAAATGACTGTATTAAATTGATAAATCAATACGAGACTCATAATTTCATAAATTCTTAATTTTATCAAAATTACTCAAACGATGTAAATGTATATCATGCTTTTTTTTCATTTATTTATTACTTCGGTGTTTTTTTCGTAGAAGGAAGAACGGAGGCAGTATATTAGAGTGAATTCGTGAAGAATGGCACGAGAAAAAATATGTACGATATTTGTAGGGTGAGAAAAGCGTCGGAGGTGGTCCCGAGGTAGTCACGAGCCGGTTTCACCCTCGCGTAGTTGTCGTTCGCCCCGTTAACGCGCAAGGAGAGTTCGCCGAATCCTCGAGAACTGCCAAACGAGCCCGCTGAGTTTTCCATCTCTTTTCCCCGGGTATCTCGAGCCGAAATCCGTACTGTCACGCGATGAAAAAAAGGGAAGCGAGCTAGGAGGAGAAGGAAAGAGAGAGGGAGTGAAAGAGGAAAAAAAAAAGGTCAAGTGCTATCTTAGCGGATGAGAAAGAGGAGAGGCGAGGATAGGCCGGGCTTTCGTTCGCTTTTTCTCGCATTTTATAATCGGGCGCAAAAGCTTCGCTCGCGTTATTAATGCGCGCGTCACGCGTAATGGCGCTCGTGGCGCGGGGAAGGCGCCCTTCGGAGCTTTCTGAGCACCGCATACTGCTGACTGGATGAGCGAGAGGGCCGGATACGGGCGACCGCACGAGCCCCGATGAGAGCGAGAAGAACGAGCATCACGCCGCTAACGAACGTAAATCGGACGATAAGTCTCTACGAGGGAATCGGTGCGCCAATTGCAGAAGGCGGACTTTTGATTTATTCTAATTGCTATTTCGATAATGGAGCCCTGGCGCGCATACACGGAGATCGCCGGGCGGGCACGTTTAACGGCACCTCTTGCATTCCCATTATCGAACTCTCTCCGTGCGCAACCCGCTGCAAAAGCTCGCCACACCCGCGAATCGCCTTTCGGATATACAATTATATTCTAGTTAAGTTGTTATGTCCACTCGGCCCACCGAAGAGCCCGCCAAACTTTACGTCTTTCCAATTATTATCTAATTTGCCCCTGAATCGCTCGCCGACCGCTGAATTATCGCGAACATCGGCTCATACTTGTCACTTTTCGCTGTAACGTTCTACATTTTGTTCCTATATTTACAATTTTTTATTCAATTATGTAATAAGAATAAGATAACGAAATTTAATTTTATTTTTGGATAAAGAACTCGAAGTTGAGACAAATTTCATTTGGAGTAAATTCCATTTGAGAGATTTGATTTTTTATGGCAATGCAGAGTATGAAATTCTATAGAAATCGACCAATCGACGATGGATTGACTTGAAATTTTTACTAGACATTGCATTTTAATGGAACAATGTTTGTATAGACTTTTTATTTCGAAATTGCAGCGGAAACGGAACATTTGAAAATATTTGACAAATTACTATCTTCAAGACGTGATAAATGTTAAAATATATTAACATAATTCTAGCGCCATTCTCTTCATTTTGCAAAAATCTTTAAAAATTACTCCTAATAAAGTTAATTTCATCAAGTGACAGTGAATTTGTCAACGAATTAAGCCAAAAAACTGATTTTTGGATCATTTTTTTAATTTTTCAATATGAATTCTTGAATTTTGCTTCGAATAAGTAGCAT
>JAPYYW010001716.1:0-26186 GCA_030522545.1 Cremastinae sp. A BG-2022a
TGTAATACGAGTTGTATCGAGGCAATAAACGAATTGAGTATTTCGAAGACTTCGAAGCTTGAAATTTTTCAAAAAATCGAGTTATCGGATAAAATTGAAATCGTGACAAAATCGTTGCTACGGATCTACGAAAAAGCCCAAAATACACAAAATCCCCAACGTCGACATAAAATCATCTCGTGTTTATCACTTATCATTTATTTAATATTTAATAATATTTATTATTAATAATTATAATAAATAATTAAATAACAACGTGCTCTTCGTAAACTATTCACAGGTATAGGACGGAGTTCGGATATTCGTCTCTCGATTGATCATTTTCCGCGTTTCGTTTCCGAGGAAAACCGTATGTACATACTGCTCGAAAAAGGTTGCTGACGAGGGATGGGAGTAAGAGAGAAAAAGAGAGAGTATGAGTGTGTGTGTGTGTGTTTTTCTTTTTCTTTTTTTTTGATAGGCATAGACAGGTAAGGGAAGAAATGAAGAAAAAGAAAATGAGGGAGAAAGAGGAACGTCCGAACTCGGTCGCGTCTGAAAAAATGAAAATATCCTCTAGAACCTCTATATTGTCATGTTTCAACAATGTGTGTGTGTGTGTTTCGTGTGTTTCGTGTGTGTGTGTTCTTACGCTCGATAAAGGCTCCTTTCGTGCCTTGTTCGTCCGATGATTGGCGATTTTGCGAACATGTCGCGCTCTCTCGCTCTCGCACTCGTACATTCGTTATACACAAGCATACAATCGTGCGATAAACGCACAATCGGCGTAACTATTTAAATATTAACATGTATAGATATTTTTTCTCACTATTGAGGCGCACAACCAACTCTCTCGCTCTCTCTCTCCCGTAAATTCTTCATTTCTTCTCGTTTCGCACGCCCGAAGATTAATCGCTCTCACTTTTTTTCTTCTTCTTCTTCTTCTCCCCTCGTTCTTATACTCTTCCTTCCTCTCTTCTCTCTCTTTTTTATCAACTATCTTCGGTAAATACATATTTATATATTCATATGTTATGCGGAACATCGTACAAAAAGTTATTATTCTGTCGCCAGAAAAATGTATGTAGCAGCAAGCGAATATCAAATATCTATGGTCATGGTTAGAAAAGAACACCTTTCAGCATCTTATTATTATTCGTTATTATTATTCATTATTTTAGTTGTTTATGTAATATAATTATTCGTGGTTTCTGCCCAGAAATGATTTTCGCTCGATCCACCCTCCCTCCCAAGCCCCCATCGTGGATTACTCACGCAAAACTTTCTCGGTAAATTAATATATTTGCCAATTATCGAATATTCTTCCGGTTTCTTCGATTTATTCGGTGTAGGTGAACATTAATATCTTTACGATGCAGAGATTACTGAATACATTTTATTCCTTCTTTCGATCTGTGTTTTCTAGTTATGAAGAAGAGAGCGGATGTACGTGAGAGAACTGTCAACGATTTCCTCTAATCTGTTTTTTTGTCCCTTTTCTTCTTTTTCAATCTTTATTTTTTTTTTACATCGCTTTTTTCTCAATAACTTGTATACTCGAAGACGGCACGTAGTTCTAAGTGGAAGGCAGCTTTTTATTTTTATTTCTTTTTTTTTACACCGGCGTACGCAGTTAACTTTGATTTAGCCACCCTTTGAAAGAGACGAAAAATTAATCGTTGAGGAGGAAAAAAAGGAAAATCGCGTCCGCCCGTCTCTCCGGTTCGAGAATAACGTTTTAAAATTTGTTTTTTTTTTCACGGTGCCTGAGATCGTAATCGTGCTCTCCTTACCCCATTACTTATTTACTTTATTCAGGTGCTGAGATAAAAGTGATTTTTTTCATCAGTGCTAATTTTAAATCGACCCCTCCTCATTAATCCCGTTTCGTTTTCTTCCCGAAAAGAAATCAGCGATAATCGTGATTGTTTGTTCGTTTATCCCCCATTATTCGTAAACCGAAACGCAGAATATTCGTAGCCCAGGATGAAAAAGATGAAACGTCCGAATTGTCACGAATTCTAAATTCCAATTCCACCCATTTTTTTCCCCCCCCAATACTGACAGGTACCACGACGAAAATGCGTTTCGAACGATCGCGAAGAAATTCGCAATAGAATCGGCGCAAATTTGAATCGAAATTCGCGAGACGGCTCAGGGTGCGTTGACGAAAGAAAAAAAAACGAAAAAATTTCTTTTGGTGAAAACGCGAAAAATGTGTACGGAAAGGCGAAAAGCTCTCTTGCCTGCGAACGACTGTGGAAGCTCTCGGCTCGTTCCTCTCTCTCTCTCTCTCTCTTTCTTCCACGCATACAAACACGCATACACAGTATCGCAATTAATGTAAAATGTAATTTACAATAAATTTGGGGCGTGCGAAAAGTTGCTAAACTTTTCAAAATAGAACAATGTATCCTCGTTGGGATTCGGCGGTCCGGCCGAGCCGTGGGCCGATACCCAATCACATATAGAAATTTTATACGCTACACGTCTTATCAATTTGCATTATTACGAGAGAACACACGTGTGTGCATGTGAGTGTTTTTTTCGTGTACGTGCGATCTTCCTTGAACAAAATGTTCGTGAGACTTCCTCTTCGTTTCTTTTTTTTCTTCTTCTTTTTTTTCTTCTTTTTTTTCTCTCTCTCTTCTCTTTTTTTTAGGGAGGCACGATCGAAGCCAAGATACAAAAAACTTCCTTCGTTATATATATATATTTTATTCTCATATTCTTTATTTAATAAAAATCATGATCTCACATCATTTGTACGCAGTGTTGTGGCTTGGTAATGTTTCAACTTTTCAAGGAGAACGAGACATTAAATTGTTATCTAATTAACTCTCACTCTCTTGCACTCTCTTTTTCTCGCTCTCTCTCTTTCGTTCTTCGCTCTCTTTCATTGCTCTTGATATTACAAACGATAAATATTCGTACCTGCGTCGAGAAATGGTAAAAGTATAAATTATTTTGTCGGACTGGACAATCGTTGAAAAGATTTTCTTCCTCGCGAGCCTCAAAAATAATTGAAATCGTTTGAATTTTGATCCTGTCGAAGGCACGATATGTCGCTGCGACTCGCGAATAGAAAAATAATAATAGGACACTTGTCGATCGTTTCACCGTTTTGTCGAGCGCTCGGATTCTTTTTTTTTTCCTTTCATCCCCGGAGAAATTCTGATTTCGGCGATCTTTCAGCGACTGCGTTGCTGCGGATCGGATTCTTCAAGTATTCTTGACACTCGGAGGCGCGAGGAAAACATTTTTTCAGAATGAAGGGATAAAAAAAAAGGAAAGAAGAAAAACAGCCCTGATTCCGAAGCTACTCGTGAAAAGGGGTGAGAAAATAATCTGCGGGGTGTTCGAGCTGAATAATACGAGAATGAGGATGGAGAGTGAATCTGGAAAAACGCCAGACGTTCGAGCGTTTTTTCTTTTTTTTTTTAATTTCACTTTCCCATGTTCTTTCCTCCCCTTTCTCGCATTTTCTCTCAACTTCGCGAGCCACGGAATCATTTTCCTCGTTACTTCAATCCCGATAAAAAAAAATCACATGGCGATGAAATTATCGTAAAATCGTCGAGTAATTTATTATCTCGGCTTTCGTCAGACTCGTTATTCTTTCTCGTCATTTCTTCCCTACCAATTATCGCACTCTCTTCTCATTCATCCTGTATTTACAGACTATAGCCTACTTAAATGTTCGAACAAATAATAGCGATTTCATGAAAGGCAAAGGAATGAGATCATTTTAATGGAGAAATGAGAGAGTCAAGCTCTTACTCCAAGCATCAATCTCGTTGAAGTTCGCGTCTAATCGTTTCAATTAACGAAACAAAACGAACAAGTCCATCCCCCCTGAAATAATTCAACTTCAACGACATCAATAAGCATTTTCCCCCCCTAACTCGGGGTGTAAATTAGATCGAATTCTCCCCTCGCTCCGTATTCCATAATTATACGTACGTTTGAATTCAATAAGTTTGATTTGCATTTTTCTCGATTACTTTAATGCCATTTTTAACGAGCTAACAACATGCACTCGACATTTCTTCTTCTTCTTCTTCTTTTTTTTCATCCGTGTAAGTTTATTTATCATAACTTTTTTTCGCATTCTCCCATTCTCTCGTAAAATCTATCGCACTCTCGCTCTCTGGACACACGCTGACTCGGCGATGCGACAATCGAAAGTGCCAACAAAGTTGGTCACTAAAATTCAACGAACGAGAAAATTAAGAGCAAACGGAGAAAATGAACGGCTCGAGTGTTCGTGTTTGCGTATGTGTACTCGTAATTCGAATTGGCGATTATTTACATACATACAAATATGTCGTGATCGAAATTTTCAAGAAAAATTTTATAATTCTCGATAGGAATGTCTCTCTGTGTATGTACTCGTCAGCTCTCCGTAAACTTTATTCATCGGGACAACGAACCGCGAGGCTTTATTTTTTTTTTTTTCGTGTCTCGTTCGAGTCTCGATGGCTTACCTAAAGAATTTTTTAATCGGACGTGGGTCGTTAATAACGCGATTGCCTTTGTGCATGAATTTATCGAGCTTCCAAATAATTCATCCTTCTTTTACGTCTAAACCCATTTTTTGCAATTTATCTCAATCCGAATAAACTCGCGCTTGGAATGAACTCTCTTTTGGACCAAGGATTTGTCTCGCTCGTACCCTTCTCGCTCCCGACCGCTCGTTCATCCCTTTAATATTTTTAACCGTATCCATAGTTTGAGCTCCTTTAATATGTAAGTATAGTGAAATTGTATTTTTTTTCCTCTTTAGCGTACTTAACGTAGAAGCTTGCGCTTTCATTTATATATACGTGTTTTTTTTTCTTTTATTTCCTCTTATTCCTTTCTTCTGGATTCAGTAGTGATTTTTTTTTCGTTTATTTTTTCTTGGTAGCGGACGACAATGTTTTCTCTTCTCTTTTTTTTTCTTATTAAACTATACACGAGAGGGATATACGTAGCTAACACCGACTGCGTTACATACGCTTCGTTTTTATTCATCTTATTTATCTCTTCATCCTTCTCCTTGTCACTCGTGTCTCTCACTTTCCTCTTCTCTCTCTCTCTATTCATTGAAAGCTCGTGCCAAGCTTCGGAGATTAATTGAAACACCTCGGCTTGTTCGTGGTACGCTATGTGTCTGTGTGTGAGTGTGTTTTTTTTGTTCTCTTTTGAATCTTTATCCACCCCTAACGATGCTCCTTCGCCTCCGTCAACGACGGCGTTCTTCCGTTTTTTACAAAAAAACGGGGCACACGATTATTTCCTCCTGTCCCTTTTTTACATCGACGAGAGAGTCTTCGTATCGCGTCCACTAGTGAAAAGATTGCCAAAAGCTCTGAAGGGAAAAAATTGTTTCTCTCTCTCGCGTATTTCTTCAAAAAGTATCGAGCAATTTCGAACTCGCACGCGATACGCGAACCCGAACTCGTCCCTCTCTCGCCTCGTTTTTTATATACACATACAATTATGTAGATTTTTATTTACTATATGTATATGCGTTATTTTCTGTTTTTTTTTGTTGCTTTTTTTGTCGTTTTGTTCTTTTTTCTTGAAATATTTATCTTTTGCGTATGTATAATCTATATACACCCCCGATGCGAATGGAAAAGTCATTGGAAACGACCTAGCCTATGAGAAGCAGTGATTCAGAATACGCCGTGCCATATCGTCTTCGTGTGTGAGTGTGTCTCTCCGTACATTGTTTCTTTCTCTCTCTCTCTCACTCTCTCGCTGTGTATCCACGGGGTCAAGAGATAACGCTAAAGCCCCTCGTCTTTAAATGTACAAAAGTAGGATACACGATTTTTGCAAGCCTCTCTCATCTTTCTTCTTTTTTTTCCCCCATTTCTTTTTTTTCTCAATTATTCCCGATCCCTGCGACACGCTCTCCTCGTTATTCCCTCGACGATCTCCCTCGTCTCTCAAATAAAGCTACGATTATTAAATTCGGTGTATTGGACGCGTTTCACCTTAATTCGGCAATGAAATCCCTATCTCCTTTTCTTCCCCCCCCCCTTCGTAATCGTTCTCGCTCTTTTCGTTCTAAGAGTACGGGAGAGTGCGCTGGATACTTAACCCTCTTTTAAATTCCTTTTAAGTGGCTCTATTGCGTCTCGCGCGAAACGCGTGCATCGGAAAATCCCTAAGTTTATGCATGTATCTGCATTGGCAGCGTTTTCTCATTCTTCGATTGTTTTTTTTTCTTCTTCGTTCTTCGCACGTCAAATCTCGAGTCTTACTCCGGTCATCGCAGTATCACCAATTTCGTTAACCAGCTCGTCTCTACCTCCTCTATCGCATTCTTCGGAACGTCCTCTCTCTCTCCCTCTCGCCGTCTCCCGATTGCCGGCTCGCGAACGAAGGACGATCGCGTCGCACTCGCGTCGGGCGAGCTTCTCTCTCCCGTTCGATCGCACTCCTCGCGAACTCGAATATCGTCAAAAATAATGAAATCGATGATCGGAGGCAAGCAGAAAACGTAAAAAATATGGATATGTATATCAAAGAATCGCTACGGACCGTCGGAGTTTGCTCGCTCGTTCGGCAATTTCGTCGGCGTGTCCTTGAAGAGAGGCGCGTGTACGCACGGGAGCATCACCTCGGGCTCGATCACGGAGTAACCGTGCTTCGTTATAAGAAATCGTCGCTCGTATGGCTGTCCGCATGGCGGCGTATCCCTTGCTCCGTCGCTTCGTTGGCTATGTCAGGAATTTGGTGTGACGAGCTGTGCCCGTTCAGACGCCCGCCGAGGTCCTGAGGTCGCTGTGGAGGCTTGCCGCGTCTTCGGGGGTGAGAGTGGTCCTAGCTGCTGGTCGAGGGTATTGGGCTCACAGGACTCAGAGGACTCCGCGCCGAATCTCTCAGACATCCCGTAAGTGTGATAACCAACTTCCGGCTTCCGGCTTTGTTCCGGTGCTCGCAGAACCAGACGCCCTGCCACGTGCCCAGCGCCAATTTCCCGTCCGTTATCGGGATGCTCAGCGACGAGCCGAGAAAGCACGCTTTCACGTGGGCCGGCTGAAAACAAACAGAGTCTCCGCGTCTGCTTCCTTTCTCTTACTTTTCAAAACAAACAAAAATATACTCTAGAAAACAAAAAAAAGCAATCTACACGCTTTTTTACCTTTACACATTTATATTCAAAAATTTTGTTATTTCGCCACTAGCGCGCTTACCATGTCATCCGGCCCCTCGCAATTGTGCCTGTACTCCATATCCTCAGGAATTATTTTGTTCAGCATCATCTCCATGTCGTCTCTCACATCCGGGTCCCAACTTTCGTTCAAGGCGAGACTGGCCGACGTGTGGAGAACTGAAACGATAAGCCACGGAGCTAGTATTCTCGAGCCAGGCGCCGACTTTACAGTCGACAGCTCGGCCAGCGAGCCAAAGATTGAAAGTCTACTCACTTTGTATGTGACAGAGACCGACGGAGAACTGGCACAGCTCCGGCACCTGTCTGAGGATTTCCTCAGTGACAAGGTGAACGCCGCGATGCTGGGGACGCAGATTTATTTTTCTCTGTAACCAAGCTGAGCCGATTTGTATGCCCAAGTTGGAGGATGCCATGGTATATCGTCGCGACGAGAGGGTTGAAGGGTTGAGGGGGGAGGAGAAGGAGGAGGAGGGGAAATTTACCCGTAGAACCAGCTGATCACCGAGGACCACGTTGAGGCGCGACCGACGCTTATTTTTCGGGATTCCCGGAGGTTGAGGGTGGTAGATGGACTCCGGCGAGATTCGCGTCGAGGAGCACGTTGACGCTCGTCGAGCAACAACGCGAGCGAGGAACGTTTTATGTCGGTGGGGGAGGCGGAGGGAATGCCGGACGACGATCGTGTATAACCGCAGAAGCGTTCGTAACGCGGCCGAGACGGACGAAACGGGGGGATAAAAACGAACAATTTGACGATTCGAGGAACGTACGGAGAGACGAAGAGAGGGAGAGAGAGAGATCCGTGCCCGAGAGAATCACGAGAGCACGGATAACGGTAGCTCCATTATTATTGGGCGGCACCGTCAACTCTCTCTTCTCTCAAACACTTCTCGGATCTCTCCTCGTCGAAAGCCTGGGCTACGATCCTGATTTATCGTGCCACATCGTGTTACTAATCGCGCTCTCGTCTCACTGTAAATCCTCGAAGGCCCCTCTATTCCCGGGTTTATCCAGTAAAAAGGTCTATTTTACGTTTTAACCGCACGGCACTTGTCAACGAGAAAGTTTCTCGTGGTGGGTGATCTCTCTCGCGGTTTATCGCGACGATATCGCGCGAAAAGGTTAGGAGAGAGATAACGATTGACTTGACGTGCGGCAACGGCGAAGCGGCATCGCACACTAGCGACCCCTGGCCTCTTCTTGGAAAATCTCGGCCGGAAGACGCGAGCGCCTCTTCCGGTGCTTTCGCCCGACGCCACGAAAATTTTCCGAACGCGCGACTACTCTCAGCGCGCGACCAATTCATGCAACTGTTCCTAAATCTAATTTACTATGAAAAAAAATGAAAAAAAAAAACGAAAAATAATCATAAACATACCACAGAGTAAACTAACAATACAATTTTTTTTTTATTTTCGGAAAAATACGAAATGGTGAGGTTCTTCAACAGCGGACGCTTTGCCAACTTCGAGCCACACGCTTGACCGGATTTTCAATTTTATTGCATCAACGATCGAACATTAAACAATTTGATACTCTTATGTAATAATTGATATACAAAAACATACAAACGTAAAGAGCGCTTTTACACTTTCATACTCTTTACACATACGGGGCTATTTACAGTAAAGACCTAAACACGTATTCACTCCTCTATTGTCAATTTACTAAACAGTCGATAAGAATAAATTACTACATCAATGTTATTGCCATTCTCATACACCTTTCCTTCCCTCCCGCATCCTCGTCTTCGTTCTCAAAAAGCGCGTGTACGAATGACGACGAAAACTTCCGCTCCGCCTCTAAACTTTTTCTTCTCCGCTCTCTTCTTTTCATCGCGACGTTCATAACTCGGAGCCCGCGTAAATAAATTGCAAGCTCTTCTATTACAATTCACAATTGGGAGAATTAATAATCTTTTTGCTTTCTTTTTTTGTTTTTTTGTTGTTTTTTTTTTGAGCCCGGCAACGACAGGTGTCACGGTAACGCGGTTCGGCTATTTTTCGATCAAACGAACTTCATCAATTATTTTTACAGGCAATATACACGTACGCGGAATAGGCACTTATCAGTGAACTAACGAAGAATAGCGAGTACAATGTTTGCGAGAATTAATCAATCAACGAGAGAGAGAGAGCAAAGGATATTTTTCCTTGGATTCAGCACAGATTACAGCAAGAATATCGGGACACTCGATGGTTTTTCAGATATTTTTCAAGCTCAAATTGTCTGATTTTTTAATTTCAAAAAGTATATTCGAATAAATTTCATTTTAGCTCTCGAATGAATCTAGATTTACTCCGATCGGATAATAATTGTTTCCGTGGAAAAGATTTTTGTATATCGATGCAAATCTGGATAAAGTGACGTTACAAAATTGGGGACGTAGGATAATTTTTTAATCATGACCTATCGAAAAGGTATTTGTCGGATCGAGATCTGCCAGTGATTTTTTGAAACATCTTGTGATATCCTTTTGATAAGTGATGATTTGAAAATTCGTCCTATTTTAATACGTCGCCAATTTTATAACGTTACTTTGTCCCGATTTGCATTGATGTGCAAAAATCTTTGCCACGGGAGCAATTGTTATCCGATCGGTATGAATCTGGATTCATTCGAGAGCTAATTAAATTTATTCGAATGTACTTTATTGAAATTTAAAAATCGTACAATTTGGCCCGAAAAATATCCGAAAAACCATCAAGTGTCCCGATATTAATGCCTTTTGCTGTATTCTTCCCAATGTGATCAGTATATCAATTATCCGTTACGTACCTCCGATCGATTCTCAAAAGTATATTTTTTGATAACCGTCGCATCACCGCGGATTGTCTGCACGATTTGCACCTTGGGACCGCCACTTTTTATTCACCAGATTTGGCGACTGGTGTCACGGACAATTTGTATCTCTAACACTAATTTGTCTCGGTTTATGCCTGCGTACGAGCTCTGCGGTTAGAATCGATTTCGTTTCGCTCCTGGCTTACTGAAAAACTTGAAACGATTAGAATATTCGGGTTTTCGTTCTTTTCTTTTTTTGTTTCTTTTTAGCGATTTACCGTAAATGTAAGCATATGTTTAATTCGTTAGTTTGGCAAATGATTTGTTCGATTTTACGTAGGGGTGTAAACCGTGTGACCGCAATTTCTGATTACGAGAGCGGCGAGATTCTTTATACGGTCGTAGGGTCTCGAATCCTTGAGCAGATTGTTCAGTTTCTCGATACCGCCTTCGGCTTCGACGAGAGAGCAATATTTCGAGGCTGCGAAAGATAAGAGGGTTATTATCGAGGGTGCAAAGAGAGTCGGGGCGTCGCGAACGCGCCGGATAACTCACGATAAACTTTGGTAAGGTTGGCAAGAGCCCAGACTGCCCAGTGTTGGCACTGAGGTGTGTGATAGACGTCCAATAGCCGGAAGAGAGGCAGAAACGAGCGATAATTTATGTTTCGCAGCGCCGAAAGATCCCAGCTCTCGATGGCCGTGACCATGCCCGCGAGCACCTCGTCCCTCGTCGGGCTCTCGACCGTCCATGCCGCGACCCCGTCCGACGCCAGATGAGCCAATATCCCGGCAGCGTTGTAAGAAACCTGGCAAAATTTGCACAATGTAGCAAGCACATATTTTCCTCTGTTTTTACGTCTTTTTTCTCGCTCGATTTTTCTCATAACAAGCTCAAACTCACCTCCAGAGACATTTCAACGCCGTCTTCGGCCCCCTGATCGAACAAAAAATAATTGTAAATACTCTCGTTCTTCTTTATCGTCAATTTTTTTTTTTATATACTTACCACTTTTACTCTATTTTAATAAAAAAATGTATTACCTCGGCAGAAGTGCTACCGTGACCGAGCAATTTAGCGAAAACCGAAACGTAGTGGTGTTGCATGAGCGCGGCCCGAAGATAATCGACTTCGGCGACGTTCCCGATCAGACCCATCATGTTTCGCAGGAGCTCTTCTTTGAACGGAAAACGCTGAAGCGAAAAAACGGTGAGCAAATTAAATAGATGCTCGATGGAAGGCGAAAAATCGAGTGAACGAAGAGTGCTTACTTTTATGCACAGCAAAAAAAGACTCATTCCGTTCCCATATAAAAACCTCTCGCAATTTATCGGCGTCTCGTCAGTCATGTTCCACATGGTTGACCAAGCGACCTCCAGCACGTCGTCGAACATTCCATACTGCACGCGATATTTAACGAGATTTAGCATCGTTTTAACGCATCCCAATTCTCCGAGCAAGCGTTTTTTCTTTCCCTCAACCTGGCACGCCAGTGAGTTCAGCAGATATATTCCGATACGCTGTACGAAGCCCTCGGACTCTACGTATTTCGTTGAATGCAGCAGAACCGTCACGAGAGCTTCATAATTCCACATCTGTCAACGGAAACGTCAATTTTTGTCAAGATCAAATGATTTTTTAATAGTACAGAGATAAATGCTATAAAAAATAGAGAAAAAAATTAACTTACAACATCCTGAGGTATGCGAAACTGACAGAGAGCCAAACAACCGTTTCTCATCATCGTTTCTTCGTCCTTGTGAGCGTTCATACCCGCGAGAAGAGTACCTATTATTTTTCTTCTCAGTGGTACGGGCAATCCACTTTTTTCCTTCATTTTTACAATGTAGAATAGCGTCGCGCTGTTTCGTACAAAGGATCAAATTAGTCACGAAACTTTGTCAATAAGTGCAAAGTTGCAAAAATCGCGTACCTCCCGGATATCTGGATGTGCCTCTCAGGCAAATTTTTTTCCATAGCTTCGAGGACCATATAGAGAGCTTGATCGAGCCTCTTGCAACTGTCGTATCTGAATACGTGATAAAGATCGTTCAGAATTTTTTGCAGAAGTTCCGGCTTCGTGTCCATGCATATTCTCAGAGCAACGAGAATCTGCTCCTCATTGGCATCGCCTGCGATCTGTAAAAAAAAAATGGAAATGTTTTTCCTCAGATCGAAATTTTAAGGGAGTTTGACAAATATAATTACCACTTCGGCCGGGATATCGTGTCTTCTGCAAGCCCCGTGGAGAGTACCGTACAATCCGAGAAACTGCAAGGGCTTTCTGACTCTCGAGGAGAGACCCTGTATGTCGCAGAGCTCGTATTCGGAGGACTCGACAGGATGCTCGGTGACTCCGCTCCCCGCGAGATTCGTGCCTCCAATGTCGAGTGACACGAGCTCCGGCAGGCCCCTGACCAATTCGCTCAAAAATTGATTCGGATTTTTGAATACCGTGTGATCGGATTGCGAGACGTCGAGATGCTGAAGCTTCTTCAACTTGCACACGTCCGCGAGAAACGCCGGTTTATCGGTTATTTCAACATCGTAGAGACATAAAAAGATGAGATTGGGCACGCATTCAAAAAATTCAAAATCGTAGACCTTCTCAGCACCGGATATGTCCAAGTGCGTCAGATTGCTCAGGGTGCCCATGAGGATACTATAGTCCATCGCCGAAATTCTGAACTTGTGCACAGCGAGGCGTTTCAGATTTGGAGCATTGAATACGTATCCCCTGTCCGTGTACCCTGCGCAAAAGATACTGGTGAAGAAACAGATTGTAAAAAACATTGTATTGTATTTACAATACAATTGCGAGAAAAAAAATATACTTATTTTTGCTCGACTTACAATCGTCTAAGCTATTTAGAACATCCTGTTTACCCCTGAACGACAAACTTTGAAGATTTTTGCATCCGTGATTGATATACTCGACTGTGATTTTGGACAACATTGCGCATTGTCCAAAATGCAGGTGAGTTACTTCCGGCCTGGCTATGACTTTTACCGAGAGGTCGTTTATGCAATCCGAAGTGATTTCTATCCTCTTGAGCTTGGTATTCTTTGTACTTCTGAATATGGAAAAGAAGGAATAATTTGCCTTGGAAACCGCGCTACGCTGTACAAATTCAATCAATCTATCGCATATTTCGCTGGGAAGAACAATATCGTCTCTCAGCGTTCTATTGCCGTCCTCATCCTCGGTGGAAATAATGTCAAGATTGTCAGTGATGATTTTCAAGCATAGATCGGCAAGGCTGTCGGGGCCCAATTGTTGTTTCGACTCGAAAAGTGCATCGAGAAGGGCCATCGTGTCGGGAATGAGGAAAAAAAAAAAGAAACGTCACTCAAATTAGTTTAATGACTTTTCCCCCGCGAATTGACGCAACGACGGGACACGCTCGCACCGCAAAAATAATTACGAAAATTAAAACAAAACTGCTTCGAGTTTTCGCCCCGATAAACTTTCACTCATTAATTTACAACGCTCGTTATTTTTTCCGCAGTTTTGACGTGACAATTACGCAATTGATAATCATTGCCAACACGAGCAACACACAACTGTCACTCGGATGTGTCAGATCGTATCAGCTGTATGACGATGCAACAGCGGAGCCCTTTTCGCATAAATATTGAATTTTCCTTTCGATCTCTCGCTGTCGTCTCGATTCCTCTCGCTCTTTAAATCGAAAAGAAGACACGAAGCTCCTTCGATCACGGCTCAGCTCGATGAATTCTTCGAATTACGCAAATAAATCGCCATAACGCGTTTGTCAATGAACCACCAGTCCATTGTTGCGCGAATGTTCGATCTGAAAATCCGTTGTTATGCTAATACGCGACTCGCCTGTACACACTTTTTCCACTTGCGGGAGATTCGCCCGCGAGATATTCCACTTTATTGTAATTTCGCGCAATTCGTTGTCCTCGAAATTTAGATCAATTTTAATGCGTCACTGCTTGTGCATTATTCCCGAAAAAAAAAAAAAAATATATCTTGGATGGCTCGAGAGAACTCGACTCTCTCTCTCTCTCTCCTTTTTCCACTTTGCTACGTGCCCCCTCTAATCGGACGAACTTGTCTCTCTCGCGGTGCACGATAATTTTTTCTTCCTTCGCTAGTCGTTGCTTGCCAAACTTCTGGCCCTCGCCTCAGAATTCGTCAACCAGTGTTGCTCGATCCACTGATACATTTTCACCTTATTATTTTATCGCCGTATAATCAATTTCTTCATTGTTTTCAATTCACAAAAATTCTCAGTTGTTTGTCCACGATTACAGACCTCTCGATTATCGGCCGTAGCGAACAGTTGGATCGTGCGCACACGCGAAGGCGCTTCGACGCGATATTTCGAATTTTTTCGTCGAGAGACTTGTCCATTATTTATAAACTCTATAAATTTTATCTCACGACGAATTATTCCTCGAATTTCAATTATAAACGATATTACATTATTTGCATTATAGAAATGGGTTTCAAGAGGTTTTTCGATGATAAAACTATAATTATAAAAATAATGAAAATAACTTTCAGACTGTACATTATTTATTGTTGAAGCGTATAACGTTTTATTTCGTTTTTATAATACTTTGAAAGGTGTGTGACGTCTTGAGACTTAATAATAAACAACTATACAATATAATAAACAGATTGCCAACTTTTTAAACGAGTATGATAAATTCAAAAAATTGGGTAAGTTTTACGAATGAATTTTGTGAAATTCATTGAAGATTTGTGTGATGTACGTGTTAAGACTAACGTTGCGAAAGAAATTGTAAACTGGCACAATATTTAAAAAGTTCGTGTAACACGAAAAAAACTGGATTGGCTCGAATTCGATACTTTTTAAGCATTTTCGACGCAGCTGCCGTGTCTTGACGCCCGTTTAAATGTTATTTCAATATTTACAGCTATTTCGAGTGAGGAAGTGATTAGCGATAATTGCCAATTGCGCGATTTTATTATTTACAATTCCGCTTGAACTGCCGCACGTTGGAGTAACGAGTCTGCGTGAACTTCTCCTAAAAAAGAAAAATAGAAATAATTATTTCGGTTTTTTGCCTGTATTTTATTTTGAAGAAAAATGTAAAGGTGATTCAATAATTTTATGTCTTAAAAAAAAGATATTTTATGAAGAATTGCTTATGATAAATATTCACGATCATAAAATAAATTTTATAAAATTTTGATATTTGAATTTTTAAAACGTTTTCATTTTGTTCTTGTACTCGACTTTCAAAGTGGTACATTTTTCATTGCAATATTTTTTTTTTACAAAAACTAAACGTCAAATTTGTCATTAAGGTAATTCTATAGTTTTATCGAATATTTAGAATTTTGTTGAAAATTGGCACAGTCATTCTTTGATATGTTATGCATATACATACCAAATTCAAAGAGGTTTCACCACGTAGAAATTCAGATATTTAGCATTAAAAATCCCATTTCTCAGTGCTCTCTCATAAGAGCCCATATTAAATATTGCCATTTTCAATCCTAAATATCTTGAAATCTAGATGGTGAACTTTCTCAAAATTTAGCATAGCTCTTTAGTGTACTTCGAAGAAGCCTCCTCAAGTTTAAAAAAAAATTCTAAGATTATGATTTTTTTAATTTTTATAAATACATAGCAAGTACAAGTTACCTTGCATGACCTTGCATTTTGACTATGTTTTTCTTGAAACAATTAGTAAAAACTTTTCTTAATTGACTTAAGCTCAAAAACCACATGGTATGGAGATAAATTGAAAAAAAAACTTTTTATTTGACTGTACCTATAGAACTTCCTTAAATATCTCAACTTCCGTACGGTGAAACCTTCTAAAATTTGGTACATATATGTACATGACATTGAAGAAAGTTTACGAAAAATTTTAACGAAATTTATCCACGCTTATTTTACAGACGAACCACCTTAACGAAAAAAAGGACAAAAAATAATCTCACGTGGTCTTACTTTCTTTCGGACGTATACGATAAGCTCCTCTCCTCTCGTCGGTATCGAGATACCAAAACGTTATCGCGTATCGGGGCTTGTACGCGGGTTGTACTTCGTGCGGATTTCGCCGATCCGACCAGAAAAATAATAATCGATCGAAGAGGGGCTCGATGTTCGCGACCATGTCTCGCCGCCAGCCTTCCGGAAATATCCTCAGCAGACCACCGTTCGTCTAAAAATACAACGAAAATTAAAAAATTTACGAAAACAGCTCGAAATAAATCCTCGGACGGGTCATTGGTATCCGAAAAATACGCGTCTACGCACTTACCTCGACATCCCAATTTTTATTCAAGTAATAAATGGCCGTGATGCAACGCCCGTCGTGATTCGGATTGTCGACGTGTTTAACGAAATGCGAGCCATCCCCGGGATAGCAAGTAACCATCGGCTAAAACAAAAAATTAAATAAATCAACGTATACAGTTTTATTTAAAGAAAATACATTTTTTACCCTCGTCCGGCGTAAAATTACTATTTTTAGAAAAATTGGACGCGGATGAATCGTGGGAAAAATTACCGAAACATTTCGACGATGAATCTCATTTCCGAACGAAATCAGAAAAAAAATGTGCGCGCACTGAAAACAATCGAAAAGTTGAATGAAAATGTAATTTTTCGAAATAACAAGTGACCGGGAAAAAAAATCGAGGTCACGGTTCGACTAGACCAAGGGTCGAAGGACAACTGGACGCGAGCGATCGTCGAGACATTGGGCAAAACGGGCCTACGTGATTTCCAACACGCGCGTAACTTTTTTTGGAGGACGCTCGCTTTTGTTTGTTTACGCGGATTCGGGGGAGCCTCTCGACCGCGCGGCCGATTTCTCTTTATCTCGTGAAAAATCATTCATCTCGATTATCGAATACTAAAAGTTTATCTTTCTCGCGTATTTATAATTCTATACGGGAGAATATGATGTACGAAGAAGTGCGGATGAATGACTCACGAAAAATCGGGCGTACGTGATCTACGCGGCATACGAAAAATTTTAAGCTATTGAGCAATACGGAAATTAGAGACTAATTGAGTAAATGTAGAATTTTAAGGAGTAAAGAAAACATGCACAAATTTTAAGCTATTGAACAATACGGAAATTAGAGACTAATTGGGTAAATGTAGAATTTTAAGGAATAAACAAAATATGCACAAATTTTAAGCTATTGAGCAATACGGAAATTAGAGACTAATTGAGTAAATGTAAAATTTTAAGGAATTAACAAAATATGCACTAAATTACCCTCGTTCTTCCATTGATGATGTAATTAGCCATTTCTCCATTGTCAGGCATCCTTATGGCCTTTGCAATAATTTCATCGACCTTGGAGACAAGCAGGCCAATGTTTCTCGATTGCTTCTCGTCAACCCAGGTTGTCTGATCGCTTCTTACCCTCTTTATGCCATTGGTGCCTCCTTTGTTTGAAACCAATTGACCATCTCTGAACATTCCTGAACTATGAATGCTCTGGACCTCCTTTAGGATGGACATTCCCAAATCTGGGCCAAGGAAGTCATCGAAAATGCATACTCCGTACTCGTTCATGTCCTTTATGAAATTAATGCATCTGTTCCTCAATTTTGCCTCTTCTGTACTCTCACAATTGGTGTGCACAAATTCCTGAGAGTAGTAATCATCTTTGTTGAGGGAAGCATTCGAGAAATTCATTCCTCCTTTTTCAACTTTCCGCCAATCTGTGCAGTTGGCAGAATATTCTTCTCGTTTCTTCCTCTTTTCTTCTTTTCTTTTCACTTTTTGATCTTCAGAATTTTCAGGACAATTATCAATTTATGCTATTTTCTTGTTGACCGCAGTAACCTCTATTTCAAATGAACTGTAAATAAAATTGACAGATCATCACTTCTGGTTACTTTAAAAGTTATCTTTAAAATATTCATTTTTAAGAAGTTTGATACAAATTGTGGCACAAGTAGAAATGTAACTGAAGATGTTGGTCAAGGCAACGAATCAAATTGCGAGTGAGTCTCTAACCTCAAAAAATTCGCGAAAATTTGTCTTACAATTTTTTCTATGATAAAAATAATATTTCCCTATTTTGCATGCTTACCAATCAACTTAATCCTCAAATCTGATCACCTTTAATCCTTGAAAAATAATTAATTTACGTACAGAAACGAAAAGTAAGAGGCTAAGAAATTTTTTTGCAATTGCACTGGCAAAGTATTCACTTTTCTCCTCTAATCTTTATTATCACAAAAGTTCATTGAAAACGAGGAAAGAAAACTAGTTCGAAAAATCTATGAAATCGAGGTAACTTTGAAATTTCACAGTGAACTTTCACAACGAGCCACGAGCTTGGTAAACGACGAACGACTGACAATATTCAGAGTTGACATTTCTCTATTTTTTTTTTATTCGTTCCTCCCCTTTCTTTCACGAGCTAGAGACGTCTATCGAGACTTTCGGCAAGCTTCTACCTCCATTGCGGACGTCCGGTAAAATAGAAATCGTTCCGATTGGTCATTTTTTTCTCTCTCTCTCTCTCGGACACCCGATACGAGAATAACTTTTGCAAAGGGACACGTATGGCGAAAACGAGAGAAGATAAGAGCTCGCCGGAGAATAAATCGGATTGATAAGTATGCAGTGTAACGCGATATAACACGAATGAGGGGCCCGGTTTATCGGAATGGCAGGGTTAAGCGACAATGGCGCTAGGAGTGCCTGTCAATTTTAGAGAAAATAATTGAACCGTCGCCAGAAGCGTCTACGAACTGTCACGGAGCATATATGCAGTCACATGTGTACATCCAAACACGCCTCCCGCATGCGACAACAAATGTTTCGAAAAACGTGAGTTCTCGTACTTTTTTCGCGTTCTCTCGCATTCCCCGTGCCAGTGATCAAATGTGCCAGCATCATGAGCATCTTGAGAAAGAGGTACGTTGCTCCCGCTCCAATTAACACCAATTCGGTCTTAAGAAGGTTTTATCGTATCGAGTATCGCGCATTCGCATCTTACATACATGTAAAGTTGAGGCAAAAATCATCAAGTGAAATTATTATCAAATTAATCTGACGAAAATTGATATTAATGTTTCTTGATGGTATATTAAAATATGGTTAAAATTTAAGAAAGATTTATCGTACGGATGTCGAGATATTCATTGTGCAAAATAATAACTTTTAACACGGGGTCTTATGAGAAGTCACAGAAAATTTGATTTTCGAAGATAAATATCACGATTTCCAGAAGGTGGAAGTTATTGAAATTTCGACACAAATTAGGTATCACATTAATCTCAATGTGTGCCAAATTTTAGCGAAAAATGTTGAAAAATAATTTTCACGTGAGAAACGATAATACTTCCTTATAATACGCTCCAAATGGGCCACTTGGCGTAATTTTTAAAAATTTACGCGAATCTTCTTTGAGGTCATGTCGAAATGTATGCTAAATTTTATGAAGCTTCACCATCCAGTAATCAAGATATTAATTGTTGAAAATCGCATTTTTTTATCTCTCATAAGAGCCCATGTTAAAAGTGGCAATCTTTTGAAATAAATATCTCAATAATCACATGGTGAAGCCTCTTCAAATTTTACACACATGTTAATATGATGTCAAAGAAGATGAGCATTAATTTTGAAAAAATGTTGTCTCTAAAAAATTCAACATTTAGTTAACACAACAGTCAAACTTTTGAATAAACTGTCACTCGACTCCTACCTTAAGAACTATCCTTGATTATTTTTATATACATTTTGTTCACTTTCATCATCCTCGCAGGTTGGTAGACTTCGAGGAGGTCCTCAATGAGGAGGAAATTGACATTACGAGTTTGAGGAAAATATGCTTTCATGGTAAATTTTTCAAGAAATTTTTTGTTTCCTGTTTTTTTTTTTAACTTTTGAGATTTTAAAAAATTGAACTTTTGAGATTTTACAAAATTGAAGGGAAAAAAATGAAAATTGCAGGGATACCGGATGAAGGAGGCTTACGGCCGCTGTGCTGGAAGCTTTTGCTGAATTACCTGCCACTCAACAGGGCTAGCTGGTCAGAGACCCTGTCGCGCAAGCGAGAATTGTACAAGCAATTCATAGGTGATGATTGAATACCTCAGAGAATGTTTGAAGCTTTTTACGAAAATTGAGAAACCATTTTCTTCATTTTTCCTCTGTAGAAGACTTAATTGTGATGCCGGGAGAATCTGCTGTGGATGGAGAAAGAGTGGATGTAACACTTCACGATCATCCACTGAATTCTAATCCAGGGAGCAAGTGGCAGACATTTTTTAAAGACAACGAAGTGTTGTTGCAGATAGATAAGGATGTCAGGTAATTATGGCACAGCGTTCAAGAATTCCCAACAGATTGAACATATTTGTTTTTTTATTCTTAGGAGGCTGTGTCCAGACATATCATTTTTTCAACAAGGCACAGATTATCCCTGCCAGGCTGTGGTGGGTGCAAATGGACCAAAACGTTTGCACTGTCGCGTGCAGCACACGGTATTGAGGAGCGCAAACGTCGAGAGAAAAGGTCTTGGAATAACAAAGGTAATTTTTGTCCACGTACTCATTATTTCCAAACATTTTCACATACGATTAACGAAACTCTCGATTAACGAAACTTTCACTTTTTTCAATAAATCGTAACGGAGTACAGCAGGTACGCCTATGGAATAAATAACTCGAGACCAGAAGGTCCATCTTTTTCTCATTCACGACACTGTTCGATAGTGAAAAGTCTATAAGAAAATGATGTCAATGTACTTTTCAGATAGCGGTATCGGTGAGAAAAGCATCCGAAGATTACGCACCGCTCACAGAAGGGGGCGAGGCTCATTGGGAAGTGCTCGAACGGATTTTATTTCTGTACGCAAAATTGAATCCTGGCCAGGGATACGTGCAGGGTATGAACGAGATCGTAGGCCCCATATATCACGCGTTCGCTTGCGATCCCGATCATTCATGGCGAGGTAAAAAAATATTTTAAAATATTCATATTCATTGAAAAATCCTGCTTTTTTTTTCTTACTCTTACATTTACTTACTTTTTCAGAGTACGCAGAGGCCGACACGTTCTTCTGTTTTACGAATCTTATGGCCGAGATCAGGGATTTTTTCATAAAATCATTGGACGAGGCAGAGTTCGGCATAAACTCGATGATGAGCAAATTGACTCAGCAAGTCAAGTCGAACGATCACGAGGTGTGGATGCGCTTGCAACAGCAAGATCTCTGTCCGCAGTACTACAGTTTTAGGTACACAAAAATAAGAATTCTATGATGCAGCATTTTTTTAATACATAAAAATAAAAATCATAAAAATAAGAGAGCGAGAAAAAGATTTCTGGCTCGACTCCAGTCAGAGAAGTTGATCGCGTTGTTACCGAGTGTAGAAAATATTGAATACTTTCACAGATGGTTGACCCTTCTGCTCTCTCAAGAATTTCCATTGCCCGACGTTATGAGAATCTGGGATTCTCTGTTCGCGGACGAGAAGAGATTCAGCTTTCTCACACACATATGTTGCGCGATGATCCTGTGAGTAAAATCACTAAAATAAAATAATTTCTTGGGACGTAGAAAAATGAATTGATAAAAAATGCGTGTGTCCGCAGACTTTTGAGAGATCAACTGTTGGACAACGATTTCGCGAGCAACGTGAAACTCTTGCAAAGCTTTCCATCGATGGACATCCAGGTCGTGCTCTCAAAAGCGGCTCAGCTGGCTGGAAAATCTCTTAACTCGCCGTAGCGTATCGCGCAGAGTCGAGAATATTCTAAAACAAGGCAATTTACTCGTGATTTTAACAATAATCATAGAAGAGAACGGAGTCGCGGATAAATCTTCGACGTGGCACCGTCCTTGCGCGTATCTCTTTTTACTCGTGCGAATGAGTATTAATTGAGTAGGAATGATCGAACAAAAACCGAAACGTCCAGAGTCCGAAGAAGCTCGCAATACACATGCAATAAAATCCAAGATCTTCTCAATGAAAGTTAGCCGTCGTGTGAAGCGCGAGTTATTTTTCACGTACGGGATCGTCGATCCGACTGACATTTATACAACTATTGATGTACGCATACTCGAGTAGCTCCTAATGACAAGAATATCAAGAAGCAGCAAAAAAAAGGGGGTAAATTAAGTCTAAATGAAACGAATAATTATATTACAGTGATCTTATTTTTCTAATGATCTTCGTTACTCCATTTACGTTTATAAATAAACTGTTACACATATGTATATGAATTTTATAACGTACTTTTTTATATTCGCAGCTCGGTCGACCGTCCTTCCTCTCTTCTCCTGGACTGAATTTTTCTACGCTACTCCCGCGTCTATTTGTGCAAAAAGCGATTTTTTTGCCGGCTGCCGTTGATATCCGAAAAGTGTAATCTTCGTGGGTGGACGTTTATGGCGGTTGATTGCTTGATTTACGATCGTCTTCGGAGGTGCCCCGAGGGCTCGCCCTCAAACACTCGAGGCACCGTGCGAGCCGGCGCTGCAGCGGATCGCGCCTTCAAAATCATTTTTTGCCCGCGCTCCTTCATTTTTTTTCTCTCGTCGTCCTTCCCCCCGCGGGACAATCCGATCCGCCGATACGGAAGGTCCGGTGGCTACGAGAGCTTGATTACGGCCACGCTTTCCATCCCGATGAATAAAAAAGCTGGCCGTTCTAACCGCGGAACCCGACAAAAAGGGGCCAAAGGATCGTTAAAAGCTAAGTCTCTCGGAACTCGAGTTTATTCGTTTATTATTAATATTTGATGCTCGGCGCAAAACGGAAATTACGGCGATGAAGGAAATCAAGAGCTCGCCGAGGCTCCTGACGTTCTCTCGTATCCTCGCGCACGCACGACGCGAACGCTTCGACGTCGTCGCTCCTCGCGAACTAATCAACGATGAACCGCTAGTCAGCGAGCCGAGGCTAACGCTTTTACGATCCTCTCGCGAACTTGCGACGAGCTCGCTCGTTAAGCTGCCTGTCGCCCGGACACCCGTTTCGATAGAATCGCCTTCAAATTTTCGTATGCACTCGCCATTACGATATCATTTCTCCAGCCAATTTTTAAGGTAGTACAACCGAGACAGTCTATTCAAAAGTTTGTCCTTATGTGTTAACTTTATGTAAAATCATCACTTGGAATTTCTTGAGAAAGAATTTATTTTAATATTGCACAGATCTTCGTTAGCATTGTGTTAAAGTGTTTGCAAAATTTAAAAAGGCTTGGCCATGTAGTTATTTCGATATTAAATTTTTGAAATTGCTATTTTTATCATGGGCTCTTATGGGAGATTCGAAAAAACAACGACTTTCAATGTATAATATCTCGATTTCTAGATGGTGAAGTTTTGTAAAATTTGACACATGTTTTTATATAACATTAGAGAAGATCTGTGCAAATTTTTAAGAAAATGTCTTAACACGGCTTTGTGGTTGTACTACGATAAAAGCACTCATAATCTCGATTTCGAGATATTTATAAGAATATTTGAGCATGATTTTAAAATTATTCTTCGTACGAGATGCAGGTCTCTAAAATGTCCCAGTTTTTTTTTTGTAAATGATAAATAGCGATATCACTTCTTCAGCCAATTTTTAAAAACCCTCATAATCTCGATTTCGAGATATTTAAGAATATTTGAGCATGATTTTAAAATTATTCTTCGTACGAGATGCAGGTCTCTAAAATTTCCCAGTTTTTTTATCGTAAATGATGAATAGCTTGACTTTAAAACTTGATAGAAAAAGTTCTTATCTAAATTTGACGAAAAATTTCAATTTTGGAGCTACTGTTTTTACAAAATAGACATTAATGGAATAACTAGTCGATTCATACTTTAAACCAAATAATTTGGTTCTTTAACATCTTTAAATTTGACTTTAAATGTGCTAAAATTTGAAAGCAAAAAAAATTGCAACGAGAGGCCAAAAAGATTATTCTTTATTGGTGCCTTTTTGATGATTTTTAATTTTTTTTTTCGTCACGAGTTTCGTCGGACGAAGGGTTCGGAAACTCCGAGCTCTTCTCGTCCGCGATAATTTCGGAGTCCGGCGCGAGCGATGGTCGGATTCCATCGGTGCTCGCTTTGTGGAAAATTGGCGGAGAATTATGAATGCATATCGCATTGCGTTTCCGAGTGACGAAAATGAAATTCCGCTGGCTCGCTCCATTCGAGTTTAATGTGCAAAGGGATAAATCCAATTGGAACTTCCTTCCATCGTACGTGAAGCCCAATTTGCGAACCGGGCACGTTTTTCGGACTGCAGGTTCTTCGGGTGTAATTTTTCGTTTCTAAAATCATCGTAAAGCGCGAGAGGGGTCATCGAGCACTGGCGATGTTGATAAATTTACCGGGATGATGTTCAGGAATCGATAAAAAGTGACTGGCAGATTGAGAGAACGCGTTGCTCAATTTTACCACGCGGTGGTCCGTTCGGACTCTCTCTCCCTTTCTCTCCCTCCCTCGTTCACTCGGAAAAATGTCCCAATAGTTGGACAATTTTAGCCATATTATTTTTAATATTTGACTCACTTTTTTCTCAATAAAATCGTATGGATTATTTTTTCTGTACGAGTGTATTTTTCATAATGTTAATTTATTGGAAACAACTCGCTCAGGCCTAGAGATAGGCTCGATTTTCTGTCCAACTATTATGACATTCTACATATTTAAACGTACAAATATTTATTTACTAGAAATATTGTTTAAAATTAATACATAAAATGAGTTTTGGATGGGTAAAATATCAGGTAATAGTTTAGATATAAAATTCAAATAGACTTTTTTGTTTGAATTGACTTTATCTTTAAAAAAAAAAAGATAAAGTGAGAAAACCCTTAGCTGTCCAACTATTGAGACGTTTGCCTTATTTTCATTTCATATAATTTCTTTTTAATTATCTTTTAATTAACTTTTTAATTTTCATTTTAATTATTTTAAAATGATATATATTTTATTTTATTCAATTTGGTTTATTAATGCATTTTTATCGCCATTATAATTTTATATTCAAGTTCTCCGTTTATTGTTTAATCATCCATGAGACAACCAGGCGGAATAATTCAATCAAATCTAACTTAACGCTTCTGTCTTCCACTTATCTATGTTTTCGAGGTTCTCTTTCATTATTTCACATTCTTTTCTTCTCCTACAAAAATAACGTGTTGTATAAAAAATTATTATTTTTTGTACTTTCGTAAACATTCTAGTAGAAACAAAATCTTGTTTTTTTCGTACTACGATAAAACGACAAGTAAAACTATAGTTTTTTCATACTGTCCTGAAATTAATAGTAGAAAAAAAATAGTTTTTTCATACTAAGATAACGTAAAATAGTACTAAAAATAGTATTTTCATACTATTGTTACGTGACAGTAGAAAAAAACATAATTTTTTCGTATTATCGTAACGCAATACTAGACAAAAAATGATTTTTTTCATTTCGTAAAGTAACAGTATAAAAACATAATATTTAATTAAATTCTCTCCTTGTTCTCGCGCAAGTCTCGTGAGTCTCTGATGGCACACCGGTTGAAACAGAGTCCCGAGTGGTGCGTGAGGGTACTTTTGGATGTATTTACGCTCGATCGCGGATCACGAGTGCGAAAGAAAAGGAATGAGCGAGCTTCTCGAATGACAAGCTTAATTGCAGTGACTTTTCGGCGTGAGAGTGAAAATTTACGAAGCTCGAGAGACACGAAGCGGAGACAGACGGGCTTCGTACGGCGTGAAAGAGTCTGCCGGTGGTCCGACTTTACATTGTATCGTCGGGCGAGTGTCTCTCGCGGTGTCGCGTCAAAGGTCCCAATCATTTATTTGTATCCGTCGATGGGAGCTCTCACGCGTCCCCGCGTCACTGCGTGAGCGAGCCTTTTATTTGTAACCCCGTCGCGACGCCAACGACTTTTTCTCCTCGATGCGGAAAATAGCTTTTTTTTTAAATATTTCAAGGTACACTGAGATTAATATAAATTCGTTTGAAACTTTTGAGTTATTTTGTTGAATACGGATTCTTGAATTGATTTTTTGCTGGTTTTCTATAGGCGCATAATATAACTTCGCATAATGAGTTCTATTTCGATGAATTGATCAAAGGTTTTATGTGTTTTTTAATGTAGAAAAATATTTGATTGGAATTTTCCTACAGATAATGAAAATGATACTTATTTGGGGGAAAGTCCAAGAATTCTTGATGAAAAATTGATAAAACTGATCCAAAAGTTAGTTTTTTGGCTTTTTCAATATGAATTCTTCGGTTTCACTTCGAATAATTAA
>JAPYYW010001717.1:0-26183 GCA_030522545.1 Cremastinae sp. A BG-2022a
ACTTTTAATTCTTACGGTCGCGTAAACGCTGCGCAGATTGCTGCAAATATCATCGCGTAAACTCATTTAAAGTAAACTGCTCATCGCGTAAACGTAGTGCATGTATCATATGGGTCTTTTTCTCGTTGTTTAAAACGTTTCATTTAAAAATAAAACTATAATAACTGTGAAACCTTAAAGTAGAATCAAGGAGGTGGAGGAAAATTTCATCCTCTCCAAATACATGAGATATAAGTGGCAGAACAAAAAGGACCCATACGATTTAGGGTACCATAGAAAAACTGATGACCTGCGCAGTGTTAATATGGTAATCAAGAGTGACTTTTGTTCTTAGTTGAAGAACAGACCGAGGAAGTTGAAATGCCTCTACATGATGCAGCTAGACGAGGAAACATTTCCTATTTGAAGGAATGTCTCAAGCAAGGAGTTTCTTCTACCGGCTTGGACTTTGCAGGAAATACAGCTTTGTACTGGGCTTCTCGAACAGGCCACATTGATTGTCTCAGAGAACTTTTGAGCTTTAAAAATCCTCCGCTGGATGCTCAGGTCAGCAACTTTGTGTCTCCGAATCACTTTGCTCCGATTCAATGAAACTCAATTATTTATTATTATTTAGAATAAAATGGGCGACACACCGCTCCATGTGGCCTCCAATCACGGTTATCGTGAGGTCGTTGAATTACTTTTACAAGCCGGCGCTGACCCTTCTTTGCGAAATAACGAGAATTTGTTGGCGGAGGAATTGGCGAGCGAGACATCTGTAAAAAATGCCATACAGATGTACAGGAATCACAATAATTCGGTGAATCATGGGTACGGGATTGACGATTACAACGACGATAGCGACTGATCAAGAGCGCCGAAAAATTCCAACTCATTCCCAGGCTGTGAGCTTAAAGACCTCGTCATTTTATGTGGCGAAGTATTAAAATTGATACAGGGTTGAATTTTATACTCCCAATCAAAATTAAATGTCTATTTAAAATGAGATATTACAGAATAGTTTCATTTTGTTTGCGCATTAAAAAATCAATATATCACAATAAGGAACTCGAAAGCAATTGTAAGTTTATTTGTAATTACATAATTTTATTAAACTTTGCTGCTGAACCATCGATTAAAGTCGAGACGCAAGAGCAACTGTGCCAAATGTTTTCCACTTGGTTGAGCTCGAACCGCATTCAGCGTTTTTATCAACCAGACCATCAAACCATCCAAAGTATCTGTGAGAACCTTCAACTCCTTCTTTTCACTCGCGAGAAGATTCGTTATTTCCCAGATAGAAGCTTGGAGTATAAAATCGTCGCAAAGTCGTAGAACCAGGTGAATCAATTTGTTGACCTTTCGAATCAAGCAGAAAGTCGATTAGAAATGAATTTTAACAAATTTTAAGTATTGCAAATTCAAGGTATACGTACCGAGTTCTTTCTTTCCGTCTTTTTGCCCGATAGGAACGTTTGCGACATGACGTTGGCCAGAAAAATGGAATGAGCTTTCTGGACGTCCTCAAAGTTTCGAGTATTATTTATGCTGCTTTCCATGATTGCATACTGACTTTCAAGAACGTCCACTTGGAGGTAATACTGAAGATTGTCGATGATGAATATTAAATTATTTCGCAATTGAGTAACACCGATTTCTCTGCAAAATAACTCATTATATTTTCTCATCTCGATAGTCGAATGACTTTTTTGTGCACCACTTACACGTTTTTCAAACGCATCTGCTCGGTCCAAAGATTCGACAGGTCGATTTGCGTTTTTTTAACTCGCAACAAGAAGCGAAACAAAACGTTATAGTCGTTCAATGCGCTCGGACTAAAAAGAAGTTGCAATGGCCAGACGATTTTGTAGTTTAAAACAATGAGGTCCCAGCCGCGTTGCTCTAAAAAATTTCGTAATTTTTTTTATATTGGTTGCATTTTTTTAGCCGTAGAAGAATTATGATGGATGGTCTCGAACCTATGGGGTCTTGGTGCTTGTCCGAACTCTTTGACTCCGTAGAAACGGAGTCTCGAGTCTGTTGACTGTTCGAGGATGCGGCAAGATCCGAATCCTCGGGAGCGCGCTTCTCATTTATCGGTACGGAAAAAACAAAAGAGTCCGCTGCGGCCTCCTCATTCAAATGCATTTTTCTCATCGCCATTTGAAAAGCCAGATTAACGTCCCTCGAACTGTGACTGGTCGGCGTTTTGTTGAGAATGTGACTCGTTAATTTGATAAACTCGAAATACAAATCGCCCCGGCCGACTAGATAAAAATCTTTGATCAAGCGTAGCTGTTGAAAGAGTTGAGCCTCCTCGACTGCCACCCGCCACAAGAGCTCGGTCACGCAATTTTTCAGCTCGTCGACGGTCCTTTCCAATTCTATCGGGTCGAAAAACGCTCTCGATTGAAGATTCTGGAGTTTCTGGAAATATTCGTACTCTCGCTCACCCCAGATACAATTTTGAATTTTACTCTTCATACTGAAATCTACAAAAGAAAATATGTTTTGAAACACATTTCTCAGTGATTGAAAAAGTATTTTTTACACGACTGATTACCATTTTTCATCCCTCTGGGATCATTTCCAAACATAATGACAGTTTGGCCTATGGTCAGAATTTTTGAAGCCAGCGATGGAACTATGTAGCAAGGTACCATGTCTGTTTGCACGTGAAAATCCCACATGTCGTGCTTAATTCTTTTACCAATTACTTTTTGCGATATGTCTGAATTTTCTGTGCTGATCGTATCACTGTGCGCTACTGCGTGTTGTATGAAAAATTCTCTGTGCACATCCTCAAGGTGACCGTTCAAGAGCCAGCTTGTCAAGTGTTTGTAAAAAACAGCGTGAACACAATGATTAATTCTGAAAACAAATAAATTTTTAAATTAAAATAATAGACAAATTGATATACATTTTTTTTTCAAAATATTAATGAAATCTGTGCATACTTTTCAATTGCTGCTTTCACCTCTGGTATCCCGGAATGCTTGTACTGGTAGAGACATTCCAGCAACATGCAGCCACGAAGGTTAAAGAATTCAATCTAAAAAACATAAACTTCTCCAGTATTTGTCCGTTTAAGGGAATTGTAAGAAAGTGATACAAATAAAAAATTTCTCTTACCTCACGTATAATTGAATTTAGCACCGAGAAAAGAGAAACGTATTTCTCTACTCTACAAAGGACAAGAGTAAGCGGAGTGTAAGCGTCGTGGAGTACAATGTTTTCCAGATCAACAATATCCTCTCTGAATGCATTCAACGATTGATCCATGCCGTCGCACAATGCCCTCAGATATAAACCGTTCAATGTAGCACTTCCTGCAATCAAAATTTCCAATCGAAACAAAGTTTTTATCAGTGACAGACGCTCATTAAAATTATCAAAGTAAGTACCATTCGTTGAATTGCTCCTCCTGGTGTGCTCTTCTTTGGGAGAAATATGTTTTTTTATAAAATCTGTAATATTGTGGAATTCGTTGACCGTTTGCAGAATTTTTTTCATCAGAGCCTTCTCGCCAGGATGCAGATACTTGTCAAAATCCGCACCCTGAAAAATAATTTTACAACGAAGTTTTAAACCTTGCAAAAATGTGTGATTAAAATTCGCACTGTCAAATTGCCCACCTCATTTTCGATTATGCGATCCAAATTCGTTGAACAACCCCACAGTGACAGAAGAATTTCGTGCAACATGGTTTTCAATCATTACTCGATTTCGCGTGCAAACGATAAAAACAATCGTTCCATCAGCTGTTTCGAGCATTTGATTCGCGTGCGCCGAAATTCGTCGCCATGATGCACGAATTTAATAAATACAAATTTAGCCAATCGGAGAAATCTTGAAAGTACAAGCAGTCAAACAAATATATTTCGATGTTTTTGGAGTAAAATTAATTATTCGAAAATATATTTCGATGTTTTTGGAGTAAAATTAATTATTCATTAGCACCAATTATTACCAGTTTATTTATTATACTTTATATAAAATAATATGAAACGTTATCTTTTTGCGTAAAACTTTGAAATTTTTGTAAGAAGAATAATAAGAGAACGTTTGACGCGAGCTCGATGACTTTTTGACGGGACTGTACAACATGACAGATGGCAAATTCCACTTATCGCCCACAAAGCCTTTCTTTTATCCTTATTACATTGGTTTTGGGTCTTTGCGAACGTTTTGGACGATAAGTGGAACGCGCCCAGAGCACTGAGAATTGGCGCGGACACAACGTTGGAATGTCAAAGTGTGCTTTGTTTTTCACGTGTTTTACTCTTCAAGCTTTTTTCAATAACACTCTTACGAAAAATTTGTTATAATCAAAGAATATGGAACGACCTATAATTCGTGACGTCGCAAATACATTGAAATCGCAGTATTACGCGACAAATGATGACTGGTTGAAAGATTGCATAAATTATTATTTGAGTGAGCACAACAATGTAGGAATTCTCTTTTCTCGAACTCCATAAAAACTACTTTTGTATTTTCAATAAATTTTCTCACCGATCGTAGCCGGGGCAAGCAGAAGTTCTGGGGTTTGTGATATCACAGTGGAAATTGAGCAATCTTCGTGAAATCAGTAACGAGAAACCGTGTCTACCGGCAAATTTGGCTCGTGAAAAATGTACTACGCTTCAAGGTCATTATATGCTGCAAGTGAGTACTTGAACACGTATGTTTACAATTAGATTTTGCTCCATTATTTTATATATAAAAATTTTCATCAGATGGAGAAAGTTTACGACATCTCGGAGTCCAAGTTCAAGCAGTTGGAAAAAATTCGAAACATGTTCAATGAGAATATGGAGGTTACGGAGGCTGAGAGAACGCAGGCGCACTTTGAGCCAAAGAAAAAGAGGATGCTGCGACTTCACTTGACCGATGGCGTCCAAGATGTTATTGCCATTGAATATAAACCCATAAGATTTCTCAATGTATAGAAAAACAATACGGAACTCCTAAAACATATTGCGAATATATTATGGAATTTTGTGTACAAAATTTTAGGATGGTCTGCTGCCTGGATACAAATTTCTAATCAAAGGGCCTGTTACTTGTAGACGAGGCATAATAATGTTGGATGAGAGTTGCATAAAAGAAATAGGAGGAGAAGTCGACAGCCTGCTCATACCCAATGCTTTGGAAAATGTTTTAGCCAGAGCGCTGTAAGTTTTTGAAAAATTCTTTTTTTCTGTTACTCGTTTCAAATGTTCAAATGAGAAGAGATTTCTTTTATTTTGTAGGGACCTTCCAGAAAATCCTGATCCTTACAGCAGTAACGAGGCAGCTGTTGAACAAGAAGATTTATTATTTGAAGATGACTTTGACATTGACATTGCTCAGGAATTAGAATCAAATAATTTTGAGCGAATAGTTTCTGATAATTCAGTCAGTCGAGTGCAGCAAAATGCTCCTGAAAATTCTGCCAATCCGACGAATCGAGTGCAACCCAATAATACTCCACAAATTCCTACAAATCCTGTCAATCAGAGGCAAAAAAATGTTCGAGAAAATTTGGAATCCAAGCAGACACCATCAGCCGTCTCCAGAACCGAATCGGACATTCTTTTCGAAGAGATGGACGATTTTATTTTCGACGACGACGAAATAATCGAGTGTGACTCTAAGTTGGAATTTACCTCCGCTGTTTCGTCAAAATCAAATTCTCCGAGCAAGCGATTGAATGACAGAAAGGATTTGAAGATTGCAAACCTCTTGAACAACGAAAAATCTTCAAGTGTTGCCATTAAAAATAGTCGGACAGTCACGAGTGCAGGATCGACGACAAAGAAGATCGAAGCAGATTTTATTTCGGGAGTGGGAGCGACGTCGAGTATCTGTCCAGCCACATCGAAACTCTCCAATTTACACATAAATAACGAAAGTCGAGATAAGCAAATGGCAACGAGCAGCAATAAAAGAACCAGCGCAGCATTGTCGCCGATTAAAAACAATTCGGAACCGGCGGAAAAAATGCATTGCGCAAATCCAAAGAGTGTTCAAAAGTCCTCAACGACGACTCACAGAAAGATTACTGATTATATGAAAAAGAGTACGGAACCTCCGACCAAAGTTCCCACTCAGAAATCGTACGATACCGTCTCTGACCTTTTGTCGGCTAATGTAACGGAAACGATTTGTAGAACAGTTAAAGCGAAGATAACAAAAATTGATAAGCTCTCGAAAAAAGATCAATGCTGGCAATTGAACGCAACAATTACAGATAGTACCGGAAGTATCGATACATCATTCTCGTCCGAGGTAACACATTTCGTTCGACTACTATTTCAAAAAAACATTCAACAATTTCTTTAAAGTCCTTATTTATAGGTATTGGAACCAATATTGGGATTCAGTGTTGCGGAATTCTCTGAAAAGAAAAAATTGAGAAAAACGGATCCTTCGATAGAGAATTATTTGAGACAAGTACAGTATATTTTTCGTTGTAAAATTGCTGTCTCTCAACATGATTCATTTTTAAAACACGCAACTTTCAGGGTTTCCGAAATGCCGACCGAAAATTGTCGAACTTATCCAAGTCACACGCTTCGATAGAGATTGAATTATCGCCGAATAAGATGCCAAAAATTATTGGGATAAAAGAATGAAATTTGATCCTAAAAATATTTCAATTAATTCTATGTACCTGTAAAAAAGTAATACGATAATAATAAGAAAATTTTTTACACAAAATTAATCACATTTATTTTATTTCGTCGTCCTCATCAGGACTAGTATGTTTCCCAATGAGGTTGCACACAAAAAGTATTAATATAAAAGTACATATCTCGAGAGGTATTCAGAATACTTCGTCATTATTAAAAATACGTATAACATGCGTATATCACAATTTAAAAAATAGGCAATCCAATGATTTTCTTTTTCATCTTCGATTGTGCAATCTTACATAGCGAGGTACGTGTAAAGCTATACAAAAGACAGTCTCTTCGAGACACAGTAAAAAAAAATTATTTTTTGCAGTAATCACTCTTGGATAAATTTTTACGTATTTATAAAATATACACAGAAGCTATGATCTCGAGCAGTTGAATCTAAAGTTCTTCAAAGGTGTAAAAATAAGTATCATGTTTACGATATATACAAAAATGTTGGGAACAGTTAGACGCAATTTTAAAGTGAAAATCTAGTATCGTTTAGAAAACTGAAATGTGGGAAATAAATAATGAAAAATGTGCGAGTAAGGATCTCAATGGAGAGTTAATAGTTTGAGTGAATTCCTTTTGAGGAAAGGCTTTTAAGTCTCCTCAGGCTAGACCTGAGTCTCGCTGCCGCTGTGATACTGTTTTCTATACTTTCTACCGTGTTTCTTTCTCGGCGTGCTTCTACCGTGGGAGGAAGGTGGCTGCGGAGAAGGAATCGCGATCTGGGAACTTTTGACGCTCGAGTGCTGATGCGTGGAGAGATGGGAGCCAGGTCCGGTTTGCTGGCTCTGAGAAAAATGGTTCAAATGGTGAATCTGACGGTGACCGGTCGGACTGGTCGAGCCGGGAGTGCTGTAGCAGTGGAGAACCGGAAGTCCGCCGTGGGGATGACACTTGTGAGGTGGTTGATTGCAGGGCGTCAATTTTCTGAAAATGCTCGAAACGCTCGGCCACCAGATCCACGCCGCGGCGACGGTTCCGCTGCTCAGCGAGAAAATCAGTCTTGCGATGAAAAATTGCAGCAACGGCCTGGACGGGGTTCTCGGGGCGGACGAGGGCTCGGGCGCTCTTAGCCACGAGTCCCGTCCCCACCACTCGTAAACGAGCGTACTGCTGATAAAAATCATAACAATCGCGTAGAAGCACGCGAACGCCCCGACCTTCGTTATTAGCGACTTTTGACGCTTATAAACGTCCACGGGTGACTTCGAGAGATCGCGATTTCTCACGAGCGGATTGGTGTGCTGAGCCGCAGTGAGAATCAGAGAGCTCGGGCCCACGGGGCTCGTATTCCGCCGTAGCAACAATCCCGCCATCCCGACCAGCAGGAACGTCAGACCGAGCACGAGATACGCCAACTGCGGCCCGAGAACCAGAAACAGCAGCGACCTTGTATTTTGCTGACCAACGAAGCAACTCCCTGCAACGAAAATCACATTCAAACATTATTTCTTTTCCCAGATCCTGCGGGCAAGGGGGAATAAACCGTCTAGCGACCCAATTCCACGAATCGCCTATCCCATTTTTTTCAGATAAATTCGAGCCCGTGGAGACGCCAGTGCGAAAAAGTTGGGCAGAACAAAGTGATTCTTTTTTTTTTCTTTCTTTCCTCGGCCGAGGTTTCGCGGAGGAACGGTCGATTTTGTCTCGGGCCGAGGCTACCGTGCGTACAATATATCATGGAGAGAGGCCCATTCTAATTCCGCGGCAGCCTCGCGTCCAAAGGAGAGCACCGTGTGTACCTTGGTCGCCACTGGATGGCTACCTATCGGCGAGCGTACGAGCGCTCGCGAAAGAGTATTCAATGCAAATATGTGCCCCGGGAGAAAAAAAGGAAGATGAATAAAAGAGAGAAACGATGGAGGAGGAGGAGGACTCGCTCTGCAGCTTGTCATCACTGTCTCCTCCGTTTCTACCCTTTTTTTCTCTCTGTTCCCTTTATTTGCTCCCCCTTTTGTTCCCGCACGCGGTCACAGAGGGAATTTTTTTCGCCACGTCCCCTCTCGTGTGAATTTCTTCACGAGCTCCCATTATCCGCGCTTTATTTTTTTTCTCCCGCTCGTTATACTCGCGACAAAAAATTACTCTCAAATCGAGTTTGACAGGAACGGATGATCTCTGTATTTGCATCAGGGTGGATTTGTTGGTGACGACTCGCCTGTCAGCTCGTCCGCGTCGACGTCCCTCGTAACGAGAACGGCGATCGTGTGCGCCGCCGGAAATCCCCACGCGGCGACCGCGCCGACCGTCGAGAATCCTTGCTGGGGCCCGAAACCTCCGTCCTCCTTCGGACTCGAATTCCTCGACGCCCTGCTCCATTTTCGCGTCACGATGCACCACCAACCTGACAGCACGACCCACCTGCGCATTAAAAAAGAAACAAAAAAGAAAACTCTTATTTTTTTCTTCTTCTTTTATTTTATCTTCTTCTATTCTTCAAAGCGAGCAAGAAAAATTTATTCCCTCTGCGCCGAAGCTTATTTTTTTACGTCCAGTGTTTATTCATTTAAAAATCTCGAGCTCCGGCGTTGCTTCGTCGTCTTTTTTTTTTCGTACACAATAATCGGACGGAGAGATTGGTTCAATTTTATTGCGACTGGTATTTACCGTCCAGTAACGACGTCAGTGCTCAAACGAGCCTCGAGTCTCGGATAGGACGCGTGTGAGAGGCTATACGGAAAAGGATAAGCAGGAACGCGTGTACGTATACGCGTGCATCGACGCTTATTTACATAATAATTGATTGCACGCGGGATCGAGAGAGAGAGAGAGAGAGAGAGGGAGAAACGAGACTCGAATATAAAGAAAAGAAAAATAAAAAGCGGGAGCGGGAGAGAGAGAGAGGACGGAGAACGCGTATCCCTTATGAAAATTGCTTCGTGTTTTACGAGGTTTGAGGCCGAGGAGAACGCCTACGGGCACGGAGAGCCATAACAGGCTTGATGGACGTTCTTACTCCAACGCCCCTCTCGCTCGTTCACTCCTTCCACCGGGCCGCTCCGAGTCTTCTCGTTCGGATAACATCTTCAATGCGCTCCGGCTATATGCGCCGGAGAAGACGCTAAACAAATATTCATTTCTGGTGAGAAAAGCGCAATCTTTCATTCCTTCGTATACATACCATTAAAGTGCAACATGAATCACGCAATCTCTATCTTTTTTTTCCCGCGCGCAAACTCGATCGAGTGTCTAATTCCGGATAACTCGCGAGCGGATTTGCCGAAACGTGAAAAATCACGGCAAGCGTGTTTCTCACGAGAGAAATGTATATATCGTTGGTATTTCACTTCGACGTTGTTGGTTTTATAAATCTCGCTTTTTACTTCCAATAAGGTCAAACCGCCATTTTTGTTCTATTCTTTTTTTTTCAATATCTTGGGACATTTTGATTTCTTTGAAATATATTCGACTTTCGTTTTACACTTTTTACCTATAAAATGTATATTTTTTAAATATAAATATATTTATAAAAATTGATGTCTCTTGAGTCATTTCCGTAAGGTTTTTGGCAAATGATCAAAAAAACGTAAACTTTAAGGACGTATGTCCAAAATTTGACACATTTAAACTTTTAGCGAATTTAAAATTGATAACAAACTGAAATACGCTGAATAGATTGAAAAAAGAAAAAAGTATGGTTTCCGATCATTTAAAAAAGATAATAAAGAATATGAAACTATGGAGGTTGCTCTATCCTCCATTGATAAAACTGCCATTTACGGATGTGTATCCATCATTTTTATTACCATAATTTTCGTTGAGATTGAAATCTATAGCAATATAAGTTATACCGCATCGATTGAAACAAAAAAAAATAACTTTGCTGTTGATTTTGAGCAAATAATTAGCATTCAAGATTACATCAAACCTTGTGTTGCTTTAACCGGAAGTCAATCAAATTGCAAGAAAAAGCGAAAAATTTGTGTATTCTATATAAGATAGCTAAATAGAAAAAGTGTTTTCCGTAATTATGTATATTATCCTCGATCTTTCTACGAAAGAAAAATCCATCTTTGTCGATGTTTCTACGGAAATATTCTTGATTGAATTTTCTCGTGTCTAGGGCGTTTCAAATTGCGTAGTTGTGATTGGCTGATGGCTGCACAAAATGTCTGTATCTCAAGTACATAGTCAAATCAGATCTTAATTTTATTTCACACTACAGAGCTTTATTTATATCTACACTATTTTTATTCTTTAAATCACTATCTGGAGAATAAAATGTATTTGCCATTATTGTTTGCGCATAAAAAACAGCTAGAAAAAAACAAATAGATGTACTGCGGATTTGACTGGGCATACATCCTAAATGAAAATTTATATAAATAAAAAACGCTTTCGACTGTAAAGGGCAAATTATTAGGCAAAAAGCGCATTTGGTAAGAGTTCTTTTACACATTTGATTTTTCCATAAAATAACTACATTCACCAAAATCTTGACAAAAATGGTGGGTTCGCGCTACAAGAAAGTTTATCTCCGACGTGAATGTACTCTAGACTTATTGTTGACGATTACCACGAATTTTTACGCAACCCAGGTGGATTAACCCAATTCCCGTCCAAATAAGGCTCGTTGATTTCCCGGCGCATAATTACGATTTCGTAGTTACGGAGTCACGTGCGTCGAAGATAAGGGTAATCCGATGGGAACGACGGCGTACCTGGACGGCCCGCTCGCTCGATGATGATTACGAGTAACGCGATACCGTCGAGGCGGACGGAGAGACGAATAAGAGAGTGAAAAAAGGGGGAGAGCGGGAGAATCTCATTTCGCGAAAGAGTGACGAACGACGAGGCAGGGAGCGAGGCAAGCGGTATACATATACAAATATACACAAGCCGCGCGGTAGAGGCCAATCGGGGAATGAGCGGTGGAACTTTGGCTAGAGCTCCGGGGTATATAATCAGCGAGAGATGAGCCGGGTATACCGGTACAGTCATTTCGTGTTTGTTTTGTTAGTTAGCGAGTCGTTATGCGCGCACGTTCCCCCTTCCCCTCCCCGCCGCCACCCCGTTCTTGCCGCGCTCGGTGCGCTTATGCCGGACGAGAGAGCGCGCAGCAGGATCCTCCTCCCTGCTCTCGAGACATCTTGTGGCGTTCCGCTCTCTCGTTTCGCGTGCACGTGTGCGTCGTACACGGAGGAACGAGAGCGCCGACCACCCGATCCACAGAATCGGGCCCACGCACCCTCTTTCTCTTCCGCTCCCTCCCTCCCGTCCGCCTTGCAGAGGCTCTCGATGAATCGTACTGACTGTCCGGTTTGCGAGAAACGCGAAAAAAAGGCTTTATAAAGACATCGCTATGCTGGCGAACGCGCGATATTCTCGCAAAAAGCGTCGCAGCTATGCGAGAGGCAAGCGAAGGAGAGACGTTTGATTAGCCACTCTGTCTTTCACGTCGTCGAAGTATGTCAAGTCGCTTTTTCATCTCGTTTCTCGCAAAGTTGGGTGTACGCTCCGAGTTACCATACTCGGGAGAGCGCGTTTTGCAGCCGGCGGTCCAATTGTTTTTCTATAACGAACCCGTGTTACGCTCGCATTCGAATTCACGAAAAAATATAGGTATTCCCGCGGTTAAAATAGCGTGCATCCTCAAATAATGGGTGGTCGGCGTTACCCTTTTTCTCTCTCTCGCATGCTCAGTGGACCCGAGAAGGAGAGAGAGAGAGAGAAAAAGAAGGACCGAGCGAGACAGCGGCATCGTAGGAAAGCGCTCTGCTTCAATATCCGTTCTCCTTGGAACTTGTTTTCGTGTGGAGCAACAGACCGATAGATGTAGTAGTTGCGTCGGGGGCTGGGCGCGCTGAGAGCCTCGCGGGAAACTTCCATCTAACTTCTCTCTCTCTCTTGCTCCTTTTTTTCCTCTCTTTCTTCTCGCGCAGGGGCCGAGATCGAGGGCTTCGCGAGAAGGAATGCCATTGACTCTGCATGGTTATCCAGCGAGAAACGAGGCTCTCTCTCCTCTTTCCCTCTCCCGGACAACGCGCGCCTCCGGTGCGGCGACTCGCGTGTTATAGGTATTTCCAGCATCCAACGGGTGATTCGATCTTTCGAGGCTCGCGGAGTGTATCGTCTCTCCTCCGTGTTTAATTAAAAGAAATTCGGAATATTTCTTAGATCTACGCAGAGTCGACGGGACGAAGATTTCGAATTCGTTGAAATACGAGCGTTTCGCTTGATTTGCATTTATTGGAAAAAGGTGATGTCCACGGGTGGCTCTCCGTCTCGCGACTACCCGTTAGATGATGGCGGAGGAGAGCGAGAGAGAAGCCGAGGACCACGACCCGCGAGAGAGACGGGGAAACTCCGTGTTATTCCCTCTCGCTCGCGCGGTCTCTCTCGACTTCACGAATCCACGAGATGGGAGTCGAAGGCTCGTTAGCGGCACGAGGGGAGCCACACAACACTGTTGCCAGATTGTTATCCCCCACCATTTTTCCCCATCAGCCCGAGACCCATTCTCTCCCCGGGGCCCCTCGTATAACCATTCTACCGGAGCGGCCTGCCAGCCGCGTCCTCCGCTCCGCGAAATGCAACGTGGCCTCTCCTCGCGCGCATCCACATTACGTATGTATTTTACATTATCCTCCCGTGCAGCGAGCGCTTTCGGGGAAGCTCCCAACGAGAAGGACCGATAATAATACAGCCGAGAGAGAGAGACAGCAGAGAAAGGCCAACAGGGATTCACGAATCTTCGACACAAAGAATCTTCAGCGAAACTTGCCTTTCGCGCGCAATTTTCGCTCCCTCTCTCTCTCTCTCTCTCTTTCACCTTCTCGCTGATGACAAGCTAACGAGGCCCTCACGTACGACTCTCGAGTAATCATCCCTCGGTCTTATCTCCCTCTCTCTCTCTCTCATTTATCTCATTTTTATCATTATTCTCACTCAATAAAATTCTCGTTTCTACAGTGAATTAGCGAGATTCGAATTAAACGATTAATTACATGTATTTTCTGAATTTTTTGCAGTTGGGACTCACCAGACACTCGCGGCGTTTCCGAAGTAGTAGAGGAGAAGAAAGACAACGGCGCAGTAGGGATTGGCGAGACCGTCCTGAGTGAGGTACTGTTGCTGCTGTTGAGCGACGATCGTCACTTGGTCCTGGAGATGAAGCGGAACCGCGGACGTGCAGGCGACTCCGACTCTTCCCGCTGCCAGACGAATCACGTAACCGATGCTGACGGCGGCGTGACAGAAGGCGACGCACGCGATCGCGCTCTCTGTCGATGAGATGAAATTTGCATTTTTGCGCATTCGTAAAGAAAAATTCGTAGATACGATTGTATGTAAAACTGCTTTGACGTTGCCGATCTTGCTTCTTTCATTACTTATTGACGTCAAGACACTATACCGTGTCTCTTGATACACGAAAAACGCATATTTACCTCCCGTGCTGAGCGTGAAGGGATGCTTGTACCGAGGTCGGAGAAGCGTAAAAGCACCTGCTGCCATCGATATCAGGCATAGAGTTACGAGAGCGGCGATCCACGACTCGGTCAGACGCTTCTCGCGCTGCGACCAGAGTATGTCGGCCTCGCAGGCCGGCGCGCATCTGCCGGAGCGATTCAGGAATATGTATAATCCCGATTTTGCGTACAGGGAGCATCCCCAGGGACCGTTGACTCCGCCGATCGTCTGGAAAGTCGAAATATCTCTTTATTCAACTCCGCGATCACACTTTGAATAAATTTTGGACAAGCAAAATTCCTTGACGAATAGGAGTGTTGAAAATTTGTGCTGATTTTTAACCTGTATGAGATTGACCGGTCCAGGTTCGCCCGGGCCCTCCATGCACATGTGCTGATGATTATTTTCCGGCGGAAATTTGGAGCAGTTGAGCGCAGCCGGCCACGGGAAACCAAAGCCCTGGAGCACCGGATAACAACGAGCTCGCACTTGCTCGCACAGTCTTCGACACGGACCGATCGGGGAAGAGACCTTTTCCGTGCACATTGGAGCGTAGACCGAGCACAGAAACAGGTGTAACTGGGCGCTGAGAAAAAAAAAACGATACGGGATCATTTTTATCATTCATAATTTTGCTCTTTCCAGACTTCGTATACAATTACCTGCATCCGTATTGAATGAGCGGACCGAAAGTCTGTAGAGTAAAATCCGCATCACCCTGAATCTCGTGGCCTACCAAATTCGGCATCGTCGTTACATTGTAACCAAGACCGCGACACATCTCGATTCTAATTGGTTCGCAGGCACCCTCGACGGTGAACCATGAAATTCTCAAGAAGAGAATCACGGTGGTGGGAATCCACCACATCTTGACTCTCATGTTTTTCTAATTCCTTGCTCTCTCCAATTATCGTTACTTTTATTGAATTACTATAGAGGATCAGGCGCGGAAACGCGGGCTCATCGTTTTTCCGAGACTACATCGGGTTTGTGTTTCAGGGAAGATCGCTCTGCATTTCGGGACAGCGAACGAGAATGAGGAAAATAGTCGGGAACGAGAGTGGGAAACTAATCGTCGTGGTCGAGACTGAAAGAATGCTTTGGAACGAGCAAACATCGGGCGCGATGTTGCTTCCGTTGGTGCATACGTCGAGTCGTCTCGTCGCTGCAGCTTCCACGAACTCATCGTAAATCAACCTTTTTACGCTTCACCCGGCGTGCACATGTATCCGCTTTGGCTCGTTCCCTCGGAACCAATAACAAAGGGAAAAGCGACCGGGAGATCCATCGATTCCGCCGATCGATCGTAAACAGAGCGTTGCAGACTTTTCGCGGGTCGATCCTCGCGGTTTTAACAACACAAACGTACACACTCGACACTTTTTTTATTTAATCATCGTGACGGATTCGTACAAAAAACATTGTGCATCGTAAAAGGTTGGAAAGCGATCGTTGAATTTTTTGATTTTTGCGGTTTGCCGAGAGTGAAAATCTGGCGATATTGAAACGTGAGAGACGCGAGATGCAAAAGAGGTCCACTGGTTAGAGTGAACCGCGTGTTACTGACCCTCGAGAGCGTGGAGCTCTTAGTATAGACAGGGATTTGCCGCTGCTACTTTTTACCACCACCATTTCGTTTCTCCCGCTCTCTCCCACTGCCTTTTCGGTCTTATCCCTCGCTCGCCTTCGCTCTCGGCTCCCCTCTTCCCACGTACGTGTCTTATTTTATAGTTTTTTCTCTTTTTTGGGCTCGTTGAGAAACGCGCTTGTCGAGCAGCTTCACGAGTATCGATAGTACAAGGCGTGTTCCTCCTCAGACGATTTTTATCTATTTCTTCCTCTTCGTCGCCCTGACGACATAGAAATGCATTTTGTAGAATTTACCATAAAATATTACTTTCATCTTTTACTCCATTTTCAAATTTTAATCTATTTATCCACTTTCTTTTTAGATTTTTAAAAATTATTATATTGTAAAAGTAAAGAGAAAAATGTGAACTATAAAAAACTGATTCAACAATTTTTTGTATTGATTTGCAATCGTAGATAAAAAAAATGAAAAAATTGCATCGGCCGGGAATCGAACCCGGGCCGCCCGCGTGGCAGGCGAGCATTCTACCACTGAACCACCGATGCTTGTAATTTGATATCAAACTTACATTAATTCGAAATTGATTCTTACATAAGAACCATCAAATTTCTCACAATTTTAGCATTTTTTGGTAATTTTAATATCATCCTCCATCACGTTTCGATTAGTCTTAGAGTCCTGCATCGCGTTTAAATCTCTCAGCAAATGTCAGTTTTTTGTCATAGAGGTAGGAATCCGAGGAATCTTTCCGTACGGCATCGTACAGCAATTGGTCAACTTTTTCAATGAATTGTTCAACAACGTCATCACATTTCAGAGGTTCGCCATGGGCCGCGTCCAAACAGCTTGGCACCTTTTTGTTCGGAATAAAAAAAAAGAAGTAAACGCTTTTTCAAAACAATATAATTTTTATTCGTACCATACTAAAATCGGCAGTGTATTCATTATTTTCTAAATTTTTCTGTATTTCGCCCTCTATGTAGCGCGTCAAGATTTTTAATTTTTCTTCGGCCTCTTCAATGTCCAAATTATTTCGCACAGAGTGCGATTCGTCGATACAAGCGAGTTTATTTATCCAATAAGTATCATAACTATCTAAACGATCTCCGTCAATCGTCCCTGTACATTTTTAACGCTTTTACAAACTATATCGATTAGAAAAAATTAATAAAAATTTTGTTATTCATTTTTGTCAATTCACCACTTTTTAATCGTTCCGTGATGCTTTTGCTCAACGTAATGTCATTTGTATTTGCAATCGTCGGTGATGGTTCTTTTCCCAATTTTTCCTCGCAGGCTTTTATATCTTTATCCATATTATAAAATAATAAGTACAAAATGAATAATTTACAAGAGATATATTTCCAAAACCAAAATATTTTAGAGTTATAAATAAAAGAACTGTCAAATGAGTAATTCTGATGACAAATGAAAATTCTAATACTCCATCTTTTATTTTCCGTGATTCAAATCCCAATAGTGTTCACCGTATTCTGCATTTTTGTTACCCCAACGGACCTGGAAAAACGAGTAGCTTTCAATCAAATTTATTACTCGATAAAACTTAAATGATAATAAAAAGAATTTCTAGAACGAAATTTACCTTCCCCTGATGTTTGTTGTTCTCCAAATCCTTCCGCTCGAAACGTTGTTCCCATTCGTGAGGATTTTCGCAGACGTGCCCAAATTGAATCTTCAGAGGTTCCGAGTGCTCCGTAAAAATGTCTCTGAACAAAAAAAAACGATATATATTTTATTCGAAGTACATACTTTATTTTTATTATACTCATAGTTTACGTACTGGAAATATTTCCCTCTGTGGAGAATGTCGATGATATCCTGTCTAGGTAAATCCTTTTTAATTTTTTTTCGAACAGTCGTCATCTCGTATCGAGGTTCAACGACGTCGAGCGTAGGTCGAACGCGTCGCTCGCGACTCCGACAGATCGTGGGAATGAAAAAGATGCTCAGAACAGCGAATACTAAGAATAATCGTTTCAAACAGTAATATTCAATCATCTCGGGATGCTCGAAATAAAAGTTTCGAACGATCGGGACTCAACGACAGTACTGAATGCCTCTCCCTTCGATCTGGCCGATGAGAATCCGTGGAAAGGTATTTTTTGCCCTCCTATCCACGCTTCGCCGACGATCGAACTTTTGCCGAGAAAGTTTATGGAATGGATTTTTCTTGGCCAGTAATTTTTTTTTTCGTAGACGTAGATAAGCGATAAATCAGATTTTATTGATAAAAGTGTCGGTGTAAGGTTGAATCAATGAAGGATCACGGAGAAGAGTGAAAATCAAAAAGTAATTAAAAAATATAAATAAAAAAAAACGAATCAACGCTTCATACTTTGACAATGACAATAACAATAAATTATGACTGGATTATTTTTCAAAGTTTACTGGGTAGCTCTGTCTGGCACATTTTATCATTGACTGCATAAGCTTGATGAAACCGGTATCCTTTGGTTTCTCCAAGCCTCTTAGGACACGATTTTTCATAACAGACACGAATTCTCGGTTGCTCAGCTGACCATCCACTGTAAAAAATGGTTATTACAATTTTAAGTATATAACAATTTCTTTTCTTTTTTAATGCAAAAACGATTGGACTTACTGTTTTCATCAAATATCGTGTAAACGACCTGAATAACGTGATCATTCAAATCTACATGGGCTACAGTTTTCGCTACGTGTTTCAAAGTAGCTGCAAGAAAATTTGATGTAAGCTTATTTTGCTTTTTTCATTAGAAAGACTTCTGCGAGCCGAAAAGTTAATTTTTTTCTGATATACCTTGATCAATCGATGCTCCAGCGATGTGATAAAAAGTTAAAGCTGTGTCTACGTCGTTAATATTATTGAGAAAGTGGAAGAACTTGAGATAATCTTCTTTATTGATGCCTTTGGCGTTTTCTTTAAAACTGTAATAAATAAAATGACAAAAAAAGCATCTATGCACGTTGTAAAATGATAGAAAAAGAGAACAAACCTTTTCTTGACTCTTTTCAACATCTTTGCTTTCTTTTTTTCCGGGTAGCCAGCGTATGCCAACAGCAATTCAGTAAAATCGACTTCAGTTATGTTCCCGTTGCTGTCCGGATTCCGTCGTTCAAACTGCAATACAAAAGCGTTTGCATTTGAACATGTTTGTATAATTTAGAAAAAAGAGCGAAAAAGTCGCGATTCGTTACCTCCAGACTGAGGATTTCCTTTTGTAATTCTTCTTGGAAGTCTAAAAACTTTTCGATCGTCAATTTTTGCTTCATGTTAGGACCGAAAAAGTAGGTTGTTAATGCTGAATTTACGCCCTGACAAATAAAAAAAAGTATATTTTCGTTGTGTATTGTTTCAGCTTTTATGTTTTTATTAAAATTCTGATGAGCATATTTATGAACTACCTTAAAAGTATTTCCGGTGTTGGCGTGATCTCGATGCCGAGTTCCGATACTCGTTTGCTGTCGGATCAATGTTGCAACTTTGCCAAATTCTTCGGAATCGACATCGCCGTCTCCATTGAAATCAAACATCCGAAATGCTATCTCAAAGTGACGTCTTGAGGCTGAAAGAATAATAAAAATATATCAAATCTTAAAATTAAAAAAGTTTCAATGGAGAAAAATGACAAGTATAAGCGTAGACTTACTCGAGAGAACGGTAAGTAAAAATATGTAATCCGAGAATGTAATGAGGCCCGAACTTCCAAGTTTATAGAAAATGCTGTTTTCGTCCAGTTCTAATTCCAACTTGGCTTGCACGTTCTGAAAATGAAACAGTTTTAAAATTACCAAGTAACAATTACGAATGATAATTGTGACGATTGAATAATTCTTACCTTGGGATCTACTCGCATGTACTTGTCCAAACCAAGACCTGAAAGTACATTTCTCATGACTCATGAGAGCAATGAGTTAGAGTAACACATAGACGAAAAAAAAGTTTCACATGCAGCTAAAGTGAAAATAAGAGTTTGGTCCTGAAGGAAAGCATTTAGTACGGAGCCATGCATCGAACGAAGAAAGCCTTGAAATAAGAAACGGTCAACAATAACGATTATTGAACACGTGTCGCCGCAAGTTAATTATTATTTCTAAAAAAACAGTGAAATTATGAACATAAAAAGCTTTACAGAGTGATGGCAAATTTACCATCGGGTTGTTTTACACCGGGAGTCATCGATCGTAAGAAATCGTCTGGCGTCATAAAAACCTCAGAGGTATGATCGTTGAAGACGACAAGTAGCGTTGCGAAATATCGAAACACTTTGTCAGGAGTCGAATAATGCCTCATACGGTTTTCGTATTCTATTATCTGTATATCAATAGCACAGAGATAAAAGTATTTTAATGCTACATGCATTTTTTATTTACAGTTAGTAAATTAGTTAAGCTGCAATCTCGTTGCTAACTCCGAGCGATCCGGTCCAGTAAAAAATTGTCAGTCTTTCGACTCAATGCAATGTCTAAATTTAAGGTCAGGGATGGTACATATTTATGAACTTTTTGAGTAACGTGGGAAGTTAACATCGAGGGAATTCAATATTGTACCTGCTTATGCGAGATAAAGCCCTCTATCCAATTTTCATTTTAATCTGTTTCACAGATGAATATCGCTTAAAATTAAGTTCAACTTGAGTAAACGTGTTAATCATTTTGCCAAATACCAAAGAGAGATAGAAACAAGGACACACAAGTTACAGAAATATCAAGAGAATTACCATCCGGTTGTTTCATGCCAGGTGTAATGGCTCTTAAGAAATCATCCGGAGTCATGTAGATTTCTGTACCTTCTGGGCTAGAAACTTTGATTGTAGCGAAATATCGAAATATTTTGTCCGGAGTAGAATATGATCTCATCCTATTTTCATACTCTATTATCTGCAACAACTCTTGTATCTCGATCATCATATCATTTTTTCCTTCTCACATATGCGGTCTCACTCTCACAAAAAAACTCAAAGGATTGTGTCAAATTGAAGTACTTTGATTTAATGAGACTGTACACATTGTGCCAATTATCGACTCTACTTTGGTTCTAATCATAATTTAAAAATTATTAAATATTAGTCAACCTTTCTATCACGAAAGCCAACTTTCTGCTTCTTTGATTTTTTCTTCTTGGGCTCATCTGTCTCTGCATGCTCCATCGACTCATCTTTGCTGGCTTCTTTTTTCTCTGTGAGCATTTCAGCAGCATCAGCTTTTGGTATTAATTTTTTTACCCATTCTTTGCCTGACGTGTATACATATGCGAACCTGTAGAGGTTTACATTTTCAAAATTGTCAAGTTATTCTAAAAATTCAAAATCAATTCTTGCTTCTCCCGTCTTACCACTCCTTGTCAAAACAACACGCAACCGTGGTAAAGGCTAAAAATTGTAAGAAGTATCTCTTTACATTATTATCCCTGTATTCTTCATGACCAAAACGACGATAATATCTCTTTTGAGTAACGCAGACCAGTTGATTTTCAGTATAACAACAATTCAGATGATTCACGGCAGTGATGCAATGAGCATTTGTTTTGAGACTAATTACTCGACCAAAGTGGAACGTTGGACGACTTCTGCCAAAGAGAGACATTTTCACATATTTGTGTATCTGCAAAAAATAGTTTTTTTTTTGTTCATTATTGAATATCAGCAGTTGTATAACCAAAAAAACCTATATGTACGAGCTCTACCAGAATAAAGCAATGCACACGTTCGAACACTTTCGAAATGATATTTGTTGAAAATTTTTTTTGTTCCACGTCAATAGGGAGTGAATCGAGATGTTATGAATTTTTAATAATAAGATGAAATTAATGTCAGTACATACCTGACCCTCGTTACGTGCCCAGCATTACCAGCAGGTCTCCGCGCATTATTATTTTGATCGTTGCATTTTTATCCGTTTGTGCGCTGATGTCGCGCGCACACAAGTGTCATCGCCGTGCATCAAAGAAAAACGCAGAGTAAAATACGCTTCGAAAGAGCAATAATTAGCAAAAAAAATGCCTGAAATATCGAGATTGGAGGTGAACGTGAAGAGACTTTTGTCGCGATGTGAATTAATGGCCAAGGAAGATTCTCATCTCGAGAACTGGAAGCTCGAAAAAGTAAAGATTCGATTCTGACAGCTCGTCAATTGTTGATAAACAATAATCGTCAAATCGCTACTGTAAACAAATTTGTTTTCAGTACATAGCAGCGTTGGACAATTTACTGGATGATCTTCGGGAGTCTCCGAAGTAAGAGAATGTCACATTGCTCGAATCGAGGATGGACCTTAAAAATCGTGATATATTTTTCAGTAAACCGTCGAGAGACACGATGACCGAGTATGCGCGACGAGTAGATTTCTTGAAGGGTGTCATAGACACTTCGAAGCTGACGAGTCCCATCGAGAGAATCGTCGCGGCCCAAATGTTGCCGAGGAGTGTCAGCACGTCGAGCGATTCGAATGGTCCAAGCGTTACATCTCAGATTCATCAAAAAACAACGGCCAAGTACACTCGAGAATTGAGAAATGAATTGTTCAACGTGGAATCCGGAGCATCGGGTAAGCTCTTGCCACACATCAAAATATGTGGTAAAAGACACTTTATCATCAGCTGGTAACTCTTTACCGTCCGTCGATATCTTATCAACAGTTGATAAATATCAATAATTGATAATGTAGGAACTTCTGGCGAATTATCGTCTGGCAGTAAAGTCCGACAACGAGTCGGTAGCTTATCGGCGCAAGATCAAGATCTGGATGCGCTTTTGAAGTACAACAGGAACATGCAGGAAAAAATCGCCGAAAATATGATTCTCATGACGAGTAGCATGAAAGAGCACGCACTGATCGCCAATTCGATAATAAAAAAGGACATCGGTTCGCTGGAGAAATCTGACAAGTTGACCGACAAGAATGCCGTTAAATTGAGAGCGGAATCTTTGAAGCTGGAAGAACACACGAAATCGACGTGGAGATGCTGGGTCTGGATCATGGTCGCTTTCGTCCTTGTAGTTTTCTTCAGTAAGTTCAACGTCGTCGTTTAACACTTGTCATGCGATTCGTAGCGCAAAAAGTGCAAATCGCGAATATCTTTGTTTTTACAGATATGGTGCTTTTTATGAAATTCGCGAGGAAGAAGATCTGATGAGAAATCCATCGGAATATCATCTAAGCCCGACTGCTGCGATACGCGAGAGGCACACACACGCTCATTAATTTTTTTTTTCTAGAAATAATACCAGACGTTAACAATCAATGACTATTTATTTTCTCCAAGAATAAATTTTTCATTCCAACAAGCGTGTGCAAACGAGCATTCCATCTTCCAGTGTGTTGCTCGAAAATTGTAGATTCCATCGAATAGAATTTTTTACCGCAAAACAACAGCTCGCACGTTGGATCCGCGTCGCGCGTATTTCTCTACGCGCGCGCGTGTGTGCGTTCTATCGACGCCTCGATGTTGTCTCGATACGAAGACCTTCCCCCCTCCGCTCCTCGAAGACTGTTTTACGGAGTTATACTTTTAGTGGAATACCGCAGCTTCGAGTGCGCGTACGCGTGTTCGCCGTTTTTTATCCTCCTCTCACGTTTTCTTCGCGTTTTAACGAAGATTTAATAAAGCGCTCGTCGAGATTTCAATCGCAACTATCGCTTCGATCGAAACTCTTTCTCTCGGATGATTTCGCGCATACTCCGAAAATGGTAGCGAGGTCAAAAATCAAGAAAAGGACACGGTGCGGCTAAAAAAAAGAAACAAAATTTTCGCCGAGCAACGATCAAAACTGCAACTTTTTGCCTCGCGACTTTTAACTCTTTCGCGAACGTGCATGAATAAAATTTCGGTGACATGTGTCCTTGTACAAAAATATGCAAGTTTTTGTTATTATGAGTGAACCCGTGACAACGAGGATATTTTTCGTGTTCTCTCTGGTCTTTACATTTATTATTGCGATTCTCGCGGATCCTGTTTATAACGATCAGGAATGGAATTCGTCGGAAAAACAAGCGGCTTTTCGCACGGCTATATGTGTCGCTAAATGCCAGGAACAAAGTGTAAGTTATATAAATAATTTCCTATTCATGAATAGAAAAGTTGTTCGAAAAGTATACTATAGAGAGACAATTGTAGAAAAAAGAAAAACAAACGCCGCTGTCCAGTTTTTCCAGTTTTTCCATTTTACGAAAAGTGCATTATATTATTGTTTTCGAGGAAATTTTTCAACGTGCCCGAAATAATATGTGAAATAAATAATAAATTTTGGACTTTTCGCGCGCAGTATAAAGTCTTACGACACCGAAATACGTACAAAGTTGACACAGTTGGCTCTACCTCGTCTCGCCTCAGCCCCTTCGCCCGCTTCCACACGATTAAATTATTATCGGTCTGAGGAATAATAAAAGTTTTTTGTCAGTATACCTGCGTAGATGTACCATAAGGTACAAAAATCATATATCTAATTAAGATCTTGCCGCGCTGACTTTTTGCCCCGCTCTCTGGCTGTGGATTCAAATGAGCGTGAAGAAAAAAATGAAACGTTTGCGCAAACCGGCGGCTCCCCGTTTCAAATGTTCCACAAAAAAATCGGTATATCAATCCCCGATCGTGAATTTTCCGCCATCAGGCGGCGCAACCGGCGTGTACGTGCGACGCCGTATTCCCGAACGCCCGTCTATCCGTTCCCGTATTTATTTATGACTTTGTTCTTCGCGTTTAGTTTGCTGATATACATAATATGTAAATATGGAAAAGTTGGGCCTAGTTTAACGGAAGTCTCGCTTACGCACGATATTCATTGTAATTCGGCAGCTGAATTTTACAAGGTCGTAGATAACTCGTTTTGAAAAATAAAACGAGAAACGGAGATCATATATAAGAAGTCGAGTTGTTTCTCCGTGTACGGGAAGCGATTGGTATCGAACGTAACGGATTGAATTGGTTTATCATGCCATTAAAAATGGCCCAGAAACTCCGTCAAATTTTTCGTTTTTTGAGTTTAACGAAAAAGACTTATCTTATCGACGTCATATCGAAATAAATTTATAAATAATAATTCGTTGATGCAAATGCGATGACGAGAGTTGCCGTGACCGTCGTTAGTCTCCAGTGCAGAAAAACTCCACTAGATGGCCTCCAGCGGTCACGCTTTGAACATCCTTTTACTTCACGAAATTGACTCCTAAAATTCGATACCTTCGTTTTGAAAAAAATTACTCTTAAAAATGGGATAACAAAAATAGAGGAATTGTAGTTAAAATGCCATCATGGGTCAAGGATTTTAATATCGTCCGCACGATGTCACGCAAGTGACACGATGTGGACAAAGATCGAGATTCCAAATATAAAAAATAATGCGATATGATCGAATCGATGATGTGCTGCACATGCAAAGTTTAAATTGGAAGAATCTTGCTGAATATTTGATAAAATTGCAAAATCGGCGCAATATATATTTCTATCTATGACCGGAATAATAAATATAAACATTTCAACGAAAATATACACCGAACGTATATGATCATCTCGATTATTTATCCCGATGAAATATCCAGATATGTCTCGAGCTTTCTTGTTTCCCGCAAACGTGAGAAAATAATATATCTTGTGAAAGGAGATGGAATTGATTCGAGGGAAATCATTGAATACGCGACGATGAACAATATATTGAACGCGCTCGTCACAGAATCGCATTATGGAAAAGCATGCGTTCGGTAAAAAATTTCTTATGCTCGACACCGTCAACTGAATAAAGTTGCGTCGTTTTTTCCCGGCTACTTGTCATGGATGTTATCGACAATCGTCCGTCACGTGTTTCTCTTACCTGGGTTAAAAAATTCGTTTCGTTTTTTTTTGTCGCGCGCGTATAGCGATGCGATAGCCTTCCTGACACGATAAAAAAAAATTTTTGCGACTCTCTTTCCTCCAAGACAATATTTGTCCTGCGAAAAAAAACGGTTTTATTTTTATTTTTGATTTGCAGAAAAAATGTCGTGTGAGATGCGCCGAGGAGTGGTCAAGAGTGACGAATGCCAGCGATAACTCGTCACCCGTCGGCGAAAGAGGTACAAAAAGAATAAGTAGCATCTTGTAAAGATACAAATAAAATACGCGCTTGTTTAGCCACTCAGTGATAATATAAAATTGATGAATAAAAGGTAAGAGGATTCATGAGCCTGCCAACTTCAATGCGACGCTACACTGCAAGGACATTGACGTTATTAAGATAAAACACAATCCTGGCATCTGGGTTATCGTTCAGCGAGACAATTCGTCTCTGAACGATGACGTTCGCGTGCAATTGGTAAGGGCTGCATAAGAAAACATTCAATGTAATAAGTATAAGCAAGAGATAGATAAAAATAAATAAGTCCGTTATTCAGTGCATATTGAGAAAAAAGTTTGTTTGAATCAATTAAATTTCGTTTAAAGTGATGCCGTAGATGTAGATGTACCACGTGACACAAAACGCGATTTGCTCAAACATGCAAACTATTGATATTTCGTCAAAATCCAAAGATCAGCCCATTTTTGCCATTAATCT
>JAPYYW010001718.1:0-29275 GCA_030522545.1 Cremastinae sp. A BG-2022a
TATGGAAAGTTACAAAAAGATATGATTTTCCAAAATAAATATCTCGTCTTCTAGGTAGAGAAACCTTTTAAAATTTGACACACACTTGAGCACCATGTTGAGGAACACATGTACAAAGTTTTAAGAAATTCTATAGAAAACCATTTTTACCACAGAACCACGTTAGAACTACCTTAAAATAAAATAAAGTGAAATAAAAGCAAAAAAAAGTAAAATAAAACGTAACGATCAAATAAACTAAACCAAATAATATAATAAAAGAAAAAAACAAAATTAAATAAAACAAAGTAAAAAAGAAAGGCAAGAAAATAAAAAAAATTAATAAAAATAAAATAAAGTGAAATAGAATAAAAATATACTTGAAACTGTCAGTATAAAAATGTGAGAATGGAGACCATGGGAAATTGGTAGGTTATAGGTGCGAATGGGAACACTTGGCTGCGAAAAATCACTTAGGAGCCATTTATATGAGTCTCCTATATATTTTTCCCAGTGTGAAGCCCGATCCATCGCGTACGAGCGAGAGAAAAGGCCACTCAGGATCGCGTTACTGTAAATCGATACTCCTCGAACGCGGAGATTCGTCTTTCCGCAATTGTAAGAAAAAAATAGAGAGAGAGAGAGAGAGAAGGCTCGCGCGATCGGAAAAGCCAGCCGGGAAGCCCCGGGGACTCTCCATTGTCCCGCGACGCCAAAAATAATCTATTTTTCAAGAACACCTATCTCGTGAACTCGATACACACCCAGCTGCACCATTCTCGTGCCTCGACACGCGTCACCGACTACACAATCGTTCATGAACCGAATTAAGGATGTTTTCTGTTCAAAATCGAAAATAATGGAAAATTTTTGAAAATTTTTACATAATATTAATTATAGCAACTCTAAATGGGTGTGGAAAAATTTCGCGACGATTAGGAAGCTCCTTATTGAGATATTAAGGAGGCTCGATAGACATAACGAATTAATAAAAAATTCGTTCAAATTTGGAGAGGATATTCTTTCATATGAAATGGGTAAACACGAATTTTTTTCGAATTTTCGTATAATTATTTTTCGAACAATTGAACCATGAAATATCATTTTTTAGATAATATAGCTATACTTTCCGTGCAGCACATTTTTTTTTATTTTGTGTTACAATTACTTATATTAAACATTGTAAAGACATTGAAATGTATATCAAATACCAACTTAATAAAAAATAATATTATGTCTTTTCCTGCAAATTTTATCAAAAAATAAATAAAATTTTATTTAAAAATTACTAAAATTTGCTAAAAGAATTTAAAATTCCTGAAAAACATCATAAACAGTTCAAAAAAAGAACGTATAGAACCAATCGACCAAAAAAATAACGAAAATATAAAAGAGCACAATTGGAATCAGCAAAAAGTTGAAGAAAATGTCTGAAATTTCTTTATTTTTCCATACTGCACTAAATAATAAATAACGACAGCAAGGAACTTACTATGTTCAATTATTTGCACTACTTATGGTGTTTTCATGGAACATAATGTTCATGATACCATTCTACAATTTCTTCAATCCATTCCAAATAGTAATTGACGTCGGTGAATTGTATTATGCCACCTGAATCACAAGACACGTTATTAAATCGTGCGATTGAGGATAAAATACCAATCAGTACATTGCCCACTATCATTGGGAATCTCCCATCAACGAAAGGTGGAAAACTTCCTAGAACACCACCCTGTTGTAATGTTTGATTGCATTTGTCATTTGATAAAATGCTTAGTGCAGTCTGTCCAAGAAATTTGGTCATCTGTGTGGAATCAGGATCAACATTGCCCCACCCAGTAACGATTCCCACACGTCCTGCGAAATTTTCCACTGGCAGAGAACTACACCAGACACTATTTCGATTGGGAAGATTCAATTCAAATCGCTCCTTCACTCTTACCAGAGCTATGTCATTCCAATGCAGTCCAGAATCTTTCGTGACTTCGATGGCAGCCACATCGTGCTTAGTACCATTTGGATAATATTTGTTGCCAGATCTTATATAGAAATCTTCTTCACGATAAAAAGTATCATCTCCATAAAAGCAGTGTTCTGCTGAGAGTACCCAGTATTCAGAGATGATCGAGCCACCACATTCAATGATGTTGGTTTCTTTTAAGATCAATGCAACTTGCCAGGGAGCACTTTCTATTTCCACCAAGTCACCATCAACTATGTTTTCTGGACTCTTCAGGATCTTTTCAGGATCCATCGTTCTACACCCAAGGTATTCATCAGGTAGTGGAAGTTCTTTGGATCCAAATGATGTGGACGTAGGTAATGGGGACTTAGATGGTATGTCCTCAGATGATTCATAATCTATATTACTTTTTATAAATACTGGACGTTTCTGAAACCATAAGGTCTGACCTGAAAGATAATTTTATCCATTTGTACAAAACCTCTTAAAGAGCACTTGAAACGAAATACAATACAAGTAAATGACATTTGAGAACTGTCAACAATTGGACAAAGTTCGTATGGTTTTCAAAATTTATGGTATACAAAAATAGACAAGAAATAAGTAAGAAGTGGGTTTTCTTACCAACTGCTACCATGCAGATTATAGTTACTGCCAGTATCTTCAACATTTTTGAATTTATGTATTTATTACATCTATCACTCACTACCAATACCAACGAAAGACTCAACTCGTTTTTTTATACTGAATTTTAGCCAACACGAGTCATTTTCAACAAAGTCATTCGTGATTATTAAGATTTTTTTCAGATAATAAATTTGGCACGCTTATCGTGTTGTTATTACGTTAATTTGAAAAACGTTATTTTTAATACGGATGTAGAATGTAAATAACGTTAAATTGAAAACTTTGTTTATTTCTACTGTCCCCGAATCCAATTATTATCCACGTCGAAGAACATTGTTATTGCTTAAGATGCAACGAGGCAGAAGTTTGAAGATTTATGAGAAAAATATGGCACGTAAGCAGTCTTGTGTCACGTTTCTTTTTGTATTTGGTATAAAAAAAATTCTTTCGTTCTTCGCCTCATTGAATCGTAAACACCAACAATGCTCTTCGACGTGGAAGATAATTATACTCAGGAATTGCAGAAATCAACAAAATTTCAAAACTCGCGTTATTTAAATTCTTCGACATCCGTGTTGATATTTATCATTTTTAGAATTAAACTCTAAATAACAACGTGATAAGTGTACCAAATTATTCATGTGAATAAAATGTGATAAGCACGATCAACCTGGTTGTTAATGATTTCTGTGGAAGGAAATTTGATATATAAATTTAATGAATTTCCTCGTCGACTTTAGTCGTAAATCACTTGTCGATACGAAAGTTCAAGAATGTTCAAGATTTTGGTACCAATGGTAATCTGCTTCATTGCAGTTGGTGAGTAAGCTCATTTTTTTAACGTAGTTCTTGTTAATTTTTATATTTTAAAAAATGTCCAATGATACTTTCTTTGAATTTAGAGAAATACAATTATTTTAAATGTTTCAATTATTTTTTTCTCGATATGAATGTTTAGATTATTTTTTCCCATATAACTATTGGAATAATTGTACATTCGAACGTTTCAGTACTTATTTATAATAAATATAGATTTAAATTAAGAAATAAGATGGGTTTTTGATCGCTAAAATATCATACAATAATTTAGATGTGAATTTGAGGTCAATTTTTCCATTTAAGGTAGTTCGGTCGAGTTGGGTCAAAGTCAAATTTCATCTATAATTTATTTTTATTTACGTACAATTAAAGTATATAAAAGCTATGATAAATTTAATTGTTTTATAACAAAATATAATAAACTCATTTTAGACTTCTTGATAATAAGTCAATAAATAATTAGTACTCGGAAATAATGACGACTGAATTTGACTAGCGTACATAACCTGGATTATTCCGTCTGACATTTAGACCAATGCTTGGAAGAGGTTATTTTTTTCGTTAAAAATTTTTTGACTTTATGTAGAAAAAAAACTTTTTTTCCAACTTTTTGATAAACTAAAGTTAAGCAAATATTTAGTAACATAATTATTAACAATACAAAATTTAATCAATGAATAAGGATTTCAGTATATGTTACACTCGACCAAATCTAAATCTTCTGCTAGAAAAAAAGATCCGTTGTTTGACAAGAATAGCAGCCACAAAATTGCATTATAATTATGAAAATTTGAAGAAACCCTGTGGTAAATTAACTAAAATCGTTGATACGATTTCTTTCTTAGATATCAATGATTATAGTGAGAAGTTTTTTTTCGTCATTAAACGATTAATTTTCGGTATAAATTAAAATTTAGATAATTGGTGTGTCATCTCAGTCTTACGTGCTATGAAATTAATGCTAAATTATTTATTAATTACGTCCAAATTACACATTAAATTGATTTGAAATTTGGTAGTCATATATAAAGCAAAGTCAGCTCTTTCGATTTGATGCAAAAAAACATGTTAAACGTGACCCCTAATTCGACCGAATTACCTTAAATATTCAAACAATAAAAACAAAGCGAGAAATCGTTAGATTGCTAACTATCTATGAATTAGTCTACCTTGCTATGGATTGGAATCCTATGTCAAGCTTTGGTCATGTAATGACAGTTTTCAAATTTCATTGACAGGTATTAGATTTTGAAGGTACTCTGAAAAGTTTTGTACAGATAATTCATATATTATCATTTTTTATCAGGCAAGACATTATGGTTTGAGATACGTCCAGTAATGAAAATAAGTTATACTGGTGAGGAATCATCTGAATCCTCAGAGCTCCCACCAGCATCTCCAGAACTATCGTCATCACCAGTAGTGCCCACACCATGGACCGTACCACCAGCAATATCCACACCACCATTCTTATCACCAACCAGTGCACCAGGATCAGATCCTTTATCAGAAAATGGTGATCAAGTTGGCTGCAAAGTGAACCAATCTGAAACGATCCCAATAAATGACCCACCTGGTATAGTTGATGGTGAAGTAGTGAAAATAACAGATTCACATTCGCAAGTAGCCATGATCGACAATGATTCTAAGAAGATATTATGCGGTGGTACGATTATTTCACCATATTGGATACTCACAGCAGGGAGTTGTCTCCATGATGGCGACAAGGTCGCAGTAACAAAATTTCACGTTGGGTCTTATAGCAACTTGTATACTGAGACTAGAGAACAGAACATAAATAAAACCTGGTGTTATCCGAATTATACCTGGCATGATTCTGATATTGCTATGATACAAGTCAATAGTTCATTGGACCTAATTGATGCCAATCAAAAATCCATTTTGTGTAGTAAGTACAGTGGACAAAATTTCACAGCACACACAGCAGTCCTGACAGGCTGGAGCAGCAATAGTTCCATATCCAATGTTCTGCGACATGTTCCATTGAAAATAATCTCGGGTGATTGGTGTAACAGATTGTTAAAAGCTCGTGATCTGAAACCTATCGAGTACACAAGTTTCTGCGCTAAACCTATCACCAAAGACAGTGCAGCTTGTGACATTTATCGGGGCAGCCAATTGACAGTGGGCAATATTTTGATTGGAGTTTTGTCATTGGTTGATAGAAATAAGGGAGAATGTGATACTGGTGCGATATTACAATTCTGCGATGTCTGGTATTATAAAGACCATTGGATTTCTGCTATAATGGATTTCGTCCTTCACCCTCGATCGAAGTCTAATACTTTTGAGAATTGGTTGAACAGTGCAAATACCTCTGGAAAAAATGTTTAACGGTTGAAAATCCGGTCAATGCTTGGTTAATATTGGCCAAGCATTGGCTCCACTGTCAACGTCAAAAATTTTTCCAGGGACGTGAGCAAATGAACTTATTATCGTTGCACTTTATTTAGGATGCAGCGTAGTGAGATAATGAAAACTCAATTTACGTTTGCTCTAATTTTTTCTTCAATTTTTTGGCTATCTAATTTTTTTTTCGTGCCCTCTATTTTTCGAGTTAGTTTTTATTCGGTGGGTCAATTGTTACTCTATAAATTTTTTGTGCTCTTCTTTCGAACGAGGAATGACATTTTTTGTGGAATTTGAATTGTTTTGGCAAATTTTTTTAACTGCTTCAGTTCTGTTCGTGTAATATTGTAATGTATCGTCAAAAATTGTTTAAATTAGGTTTTGATTCTGCATATATTTTTATTTGTAATGTAAAATAAATGTAATGTAAAATGATATGTAATATAATATATTAATGTAATACAACTAATTTGAGATTTTTATTTAATAATACTTTCATCTCAAAATTCTTAATCAAAAATTAAATGTTTCTTTAGGTACATAATCGTGTTCTCGCATTTGCTTAATGTTAAAAATTGCATTTTTAATCGAAAATATTTTCATTGAAAAGTCGACGAAAGTATGTTTTTTGTGAAACACTTTTATAATAATTTCATTTAAGAAAAATATATTTCCCTTTCAATTGACACTTTTTACAAACATCCTTAAGAATGAACTACATAAAGATATTATTCCTATATAATAAAGCGAATTTTTCATAATAAATTGGAGAAATGTTGACTTCACATTTTTTTCATAAATTTGTTAATTTTTTTCCAGCTAACCCTAGGACTCTACACTATCTGTATGATACAAATACCCTACTCTGGGGTTACGCTAACCCCAGCACTTTAAATCGATGTAGCTGACTCTTTATTTGTCGTACAGAGATTTTTTTTCATTTAATCGTTCAAATTCTGAAAGCATTTTTGAAAAAATTTTGATATTCATTTGTATCGTTTAAACAATTAAAAGTAAAAATAAGTTTTGTGAAACCTTTTCATTTTTTTTATTAAGACGTCATGTATCAAACATGATATACATTTGAAAATGATGTCACCATATTTGTTAATATTTTGTTAAAACGAAACTAAAAAAAAATTTTTTTTTTAATTCCAAGGAATGTTATACACTATTGATGAATTTAACACCCAATTTAGAGTGAATTTTCAAACAATTCCCACACTCGTATTTTTCAAATAAATTAATTTTAATTTGAACACATTATGAAGTACAAGCTATAGTAAGGCATGACACTCTTGGAATTAAATTAAAAAATTTTTTAAAAACCGAAAAAAAAATTTTCGTGACAGTGAAATTGGAAATATAATTCCCTAACGAAAGTGAGTTTTTCATAATAAACAGGAGATATTAACGAAAGTACAAAAATTAATTTTTTCTATTTAATTTTTTTTATATTGTAAAGTATTAATTCAGCTTTTCGATAGCTAAATTTCAAGTACCATTATCGATAAAATAAGGGAAAATTATCCCGACATAGTATGTTCGATATAAGCCAGAGTCTTATGAGAAACCATTAGCGTCCACTCTTTGATCGAAAAAAAAAATATTTAGAGCGAAATTTCAAAGAATCTAAAATATCTCATTAACGTATAAAGTTAAATTATTTACCATAAAAATATACAGTCATCAAACTTTTCATTGAATTATTTAATTATAATATCAGATATGACACTTATACGTGAGTGAATCCAAGTCAAATTACAATCTAAAAATCTAAATCACTTTTTAACTATCTCTATTATTTAATATTTCAAAATTAATATATTTGGCAAAAAACGCTTAAGAGTCATTTACGTCTTAAGAGTCATTTATTTACGTCTCATTAAAAAATAAGCCAAACAGTATCTCATTTTGCTAGGAAGTATATATTCTTGAATACATCCTTAAGATACTAAACCACTATGACTGTGCAAAAAGAGGATGTATTTTCCACAATTTTTTTTCGAGAAAACGATGAATCTTTTATTTTATGAGTACTGGTATTCAATATATGCATATCGAAGATAGTATACGATTTTTTAAATTTTAATTTTAACAATATTGTACGGTGTACGTAAAAATACAAAAAAATATATTTATAAACTATAGATATATAGCTTTATGGCATCATGTAGGGAATTTTCGATATGTAAAAAAATGGCGGATCAGCGATTCTTTTTTTCCATTTTCACCTAAAATTTTCATCGTTCTTGAAAAAAATATGTAGAAGGAGGCCCTTTATAAAAAAAATCCCTAAGTGGTGTCATAGAGACTGGATCAACGACCATTTTGAGACTTGATCAATGCAAATTGTATGAATTGTTTTTTAGATACACTGTCAACCAGGTTGAAAAATGCAGTTTCATATAAAGTACTGTATTTCCGTGAATTTCACGAATTTACTTAAAAAAAATTGGTGAGATAAGTCTCAAAAAATGTATCTTTTAGGAAATGAAAGAAAAAAAAAACATTTAAAAGTGGTTTAGTGCCTTAAGAGAGATATTTATTGTCAAAAATTGCTATTTTCTGCAATTTCCCATAAAAGCACGTGTTAAATATTGTGATCTTTAACTCTTGATATCTCGATTTCTGGATAGTGGAACTTGTTGAAATTTTGCACATCTCTTTATTGTACTTGAAAGAAACTTCTTCAAGTTTTTTAAAAAAATCCTAATATTATGATTTTTTAAATTTTCATACATACGTAACAAGTACAGGTAGCCTTAGATGACCTTGAATTTTGAGTATGTTGTTCTTGAAACAATTTGCAACTTTTCTTCATTGACTTAAGGTTGTTGAGGGGGGGGGGGGGGGAATAAAATCGAAAAGTTCCTGCGCAATTTTTCTCAGATAAAAAGTGGTTTTTGAGTAAAAGCTTATTAAGAGAAGTTGTTACAAATTGATTAAAGAACAACATACTCGAATTACAAGGTCGTTCAAGGTTAATTGTGCTTGTAATATGATTAAAAAAATGTTGAAAAAAAATTTGATTGGATTTTTGTAAAAAATTGAACAAACATTCTTTGATGTTGTACAAATATTTATGCCAAATTTCGTGAAGCTTCACAGTGTAGAAGTTGAGATAATTAGTGTTGAAAATCGTAATATTTAACAAATGCTCTTATGGCGGAGTACCGAAAACTGCGATTATCACCAATAAATATCTCAATTTCCGTACTGTAAAAATCGTCCTAAAAATAGGTACACACGTGCACATTGCGCCCAAGAACGTTTATGCAAATTTTTATCCAAATCGTATCAAAAATAATCAACCCCACAACAACCTTAAGCTCAAAAACCACATGGTATGAAGAAAAATTGAGATAAAAACTATTGATTTGACTGTACACTGAAAAAAGATTTAGTTGAAAAATATTTAGTTGAAAATATTTCGTCGAAACAACATTTGTTTATTTGAAATAATGAAACTTGAGTTAAATAAACCAAAAATTTATTTCAATTTGCAAAATAATATCGTTGAACGTATTGAAACAAATATTTTGTTGAATCAACAACAAATTTCGTTCTCAGTGTACCTATAGAACTACGTTAAAAGCGACTGGGCAATTGATCGTGGTGGAAAGCATCGATTGGACTTACCGTGGGCTCCGCCATGTTGGCTCGGGCTGTGCTGGTGGTGTGCCGCCCCGACGGCGGTGCCGGGAAGAACGTGTTGGCCGTGGGCGGCGGGATGAACGACGGAGGAGGCGGCCGAGAGCTGTCCAGGTTGGTGGACCTGGTGATGGGCCGCAGTCACGTGATGGGCCGGATGGGGGTGTGGCGGGGGCAAGAACGCAGCGGCGACGGCTGCCTGGGCGTTCAGGTAGGCCATCCTGGAGGCCGTGAGGTTCCCGAGGTTGCCAAGGTTCCCCAGGTTGCCCAGATGGTTCGTCAGGCTCGGCATGTATTCCCAGAGCTTGTGGTGGGGCGCAGTCGGCGCGTAAGACACCGCCGAGACCCCCGCGGTTGGCGAACCCTGCGGCGAGCCTCTTTCGCCACTGCCACCACTGCCCACACCGCCACTTCCGCTTCCAGGACTGCTTCCGGCCCCATTAAGTCCCAGAAGCTCCTGAATCGCGAACGGCGATCTCTGCGGCATTTTGACACTCGCCTTTTTCACTCAAAGTTCCCTAAAACTCGCCTGATACCTCTGATGCACCAGCCAACTTCACTTCTGCTACCTACGACCCTCCCACCCTTTTTACTCCATCCCCATAACGATCTTGATGACATTAACGTCTCTGGACTTGACTTTGCAGGGATCTCTTCAATGATCCCACTTGGCCAGGCCTATGACGATGTCGATGACATTCGCGTATGTGGATTTTACTTCGTAGGAGTCTCTTTGGTGGGTTCTAAATAGAGTTCCAGGTCTCTTTTCATTGATACTTCCTTTCCAGGCTAATGACAATCTTGATGACATTAACGTTTCAGGATTTCACTGCATAGGAATCTTCTTGGTGGCTTTTAAATAGGGTTTCAGGACTCTTTTCATTGATACTTTCTTTCCAGGCTTAGGACGATATCGATGACATTCATGTCTCTGGATTTCACTTCGTAGGAATCTTCTCGGTGGGTTCTAAGTAGAGTTCCAGGTCTCTTTTCATTGATACTTTCTTTTCAGGCTTAGGACGATATCGATGACATTCACGTTTATGGATTTCACTTCGTGGGAATCTTCTTGGTGGGTTTTAAATGAAGTTCCAGGTCTCTTTTCATAGAAACTTCCTTTCCAGGCTACTGACAATCTTGATGGCATTAATGTTTCAAGATTGCATTTCATGGGGATCTTTTTGGTGGCTCTAAATAGAGTTTCGTTGATCCATCTTGCCCAGATCACTGACAATCTTGATGACATGAACGTCTCAGGATTTCACTTCCTAAGAGTCTTTTTGATGGCTCTAAATAGAGTTTTTTCTCTCGAACCCACTGTCCGAGTGTTTTCTCAATAAGAATTAATTTTTTACATTAACGTGCAAATTTTTTAAATTATTTTTTATTAAAAATTCTATTTACTGCACTGAACTACACTCGTGTTTGTATTTTTATTCGTCTGAGCTTTATTTTCACGTTGGAAAGGTTTATTAAACAGTTTCACGATTAAATCTTTATTTAGTACGATTGTTTATGCTTTCGTCGTTTTTAGGCTCAAAATTATTCCATTTAATCTTTCCTTTCCACCTTTTTCATTCGATCTACAGATATTCTCTTTATTTTACGAATATTTGCTAATTTTTTATTTTCTTTATCGAGACTTTTGCTTGATTTTATTCTGCAGTTATTTCTTTCTCGTACTGGTGCTTAAAATTATTTCTTAATTTTTACGAATACCATAATGTTTACTTTTCGTTTGTTGCCCTTCGTTCCTTCGCCAGTGTCTAATTGAATCCTGGAAACCTTTTCATTCGACAATCTCACGCAGGTAAATTTTATTTTTATCGAGAAAATTTTATTCTCACATATTTCGCAGTATTTATAACTTCGTCGTGTTGAAAACTGTCGTAAATTATTTAAAAATGCCACTCGACCTCACTTATTCGTTTCATAAAATATTTTAGGCTTCGTTATATCGTTGCACGTTGGAAACGTCTTTGTCTTGACATTTCCCTTGTATTATTTCTCGTTTCAGCTTTTATTCTGCATTTTTATAAGCATTCAAAAACTATATTCAACTGTCCATAAATACCACAAAACTTCACTGTCGTTTGCAATTAAGACTATTTTTAAACGTTCCTTTCCTTCGAATATTTCTCTCCTGCATCCCAGAGAAATATTTCCTCAACTTTTTCCCCCTCGATAAATTATTTCCTTCATGCAGATCTTTTCCACTAAAATTTTTATTCTCTCCTTTTTCAAGTTTTACGTTTATTTAAACTTATTAAACTTGTTTCATTTTATACATTGATTGTTTATATCGTTTTGTATTTTTATTTTTTAAAATTTATAACGTGAATTTTATTGTTTATTTAGCAAATTTTATCAATTACTTCGTGAATTTTATTATTTATTGTATTTTTTTTCTCACGATTGCGTCTGACAGTCGCGTGTGAACTTTTTTTTTCGTTGTATTCGTTTTTATTCGCGTCCGACGGACGGGAACGTCTCGGGCTCGACTCGCGGACTTTTTTACCGCGTCGTCGATACCGCGGGACAAATTTCGTCGTTGGACCACCAGAGGGTCGTCGCACTACGTATTTTCGTAAATTTCCATAATTTCGGACAACGTCGACGAGACTTCCCCGAGCTCGCTCGACCGGGGCCGAGCCGAAGCGCTCTCCGACGGCCGGCGTTGATCTCGCTCGGAATTCGCACTTCGTCCCGAGGTCGAAGTCTCTCTTTTTTTTCCCCCAAAATCCTTACTCCATTTTTTTTTCGTCACTCTTCTATATTTTTCGTATTTTCTTGTTTTTTTAATTTTTTGTCTTTGTTTTTTGTTTTCGCTCAAACTCTTCTTCGAAACGAAGACGACGAAGAATGAAAAAATTTTTTTAATCGATTGAAATTAGGGAAAATTAATGAAAATTTTGTTTTTAGATGATAAATTTTTATATATATTTTTTTGAATCTTCTTCGCTCAATTTCTTTCTTTTTTTATTTCGAGCTTGAGCCGGCTTCCGGTTTATTCTTGCACTTCCGGTGTCCCTCAGCGAAGAGACTCGAAAAATTGATGGAAATTTTGCTAAGGGGCTTTTTTTTTCTTTGTTTTTGGATTTTTTGGTTTTTCCGGGCGAAAATGGTCTCGCGACGCTTTTCGCGGCTCGACGTTGGTCCATTCAGTCCATCATCCACCTTGGCCCATCCCGAATATTTTCGCTCACGAGACGACAAAAATTCACTTCGAATCACAACACCGAACACTTTTCTCCCCCTTCACCCCCGCGACGATTCTTTTTCGAATTAAAACGAGACAAATATTTAATCTGTCACACCAAAATTTAGATCAATTTTTTCAAATTGATTTTCAATTTTTTATTCAAAAAAATTATTAATTTTTTCGATTTTTTTTTCACTTTCTCTTGTCCTATTTTATTAAATTTGATCTTTTTATTTGCACGTAATATCGTTTTCTGTTTATTTCAATTTCGTGTCATCGATTATTAAGCTTATTTTCGTACTGAATTTATTATCAATCTTCCTTTAATTTTTGTGTTTATTTTTTTAATTGTTATTTTTAATATACAACATGGAATTTTTTTATTTTTCAGTTCTCCAGTGTCTCGATTATTTTCTTCTTCGTGGTAGTTTTTTAATAATTGTTTTTTTTTTTTAAATACTCGATGTGACCTTTCTTTTAATTTTTATGGTATTATAAATTTTCAATGTTATTTTCTTTCTCGTATTTTTTCTCAATCAATTTTAAAATTTCTCTTGATTACTATTTCACTCGCTGGGATTTTCAATTCGTTGATTTTTCACGCAGAAAATCGTTCAATCGTCGAGTTTCCTCCCACAAATTTCGTCACGAATATTTTCCACTGGATCGTCAATCGTGCGTTGCTTTTTCGTCGCAAACTCGCGTTTCCCCCTCGCACAATTTTCGTCGCTGCCGAACGAAAAGTTTTGCCAAAATTCGCGATTTTTGCTCACCTTCCCTCTCCTCAGCGCAACAATTTATTTCGCCAACGAATATTTCCGAGTCTCGTTCCACACCGACGACAAATTCCAATCGTCTTCGCTAAGAGTAAACAAAAAATCGTCGAACAAAAACTACGAAGAATCGCGACTTATAAAAAAAAAACTCCTCGAAAGTCCTCTCCCAGCAATTTATTCATAAACATTCGCCAACAACACTCGTCGCTCCGTCATAATAATTATTTATCCATTAATACCTCAATTTTTATATTATTATTTATTACGATTCATTATTTACGATTCGTTATCTTTTTAAAGATGATTTATTGCGAAGCGATTTATTGTGAGGGCTTGAAAAGGGCGACCGGTGTAAAATATTATTGGCGATTATCACGATTCATTATTTATGATTCGTTATCGTTTAAAAATAATTTTTCGCGAAGCGATTTATTGTGTAGACTTGGAAAGGGTGACCGGTGTAAAATATTATTGACGATTATCACGATTCATTATTTATGATTCGTTATCGTTTAAAAATGATTTTTTGCGAAGCGATTTATTGTGAGGGCTTGGAAAGGGCGACCGTTGGTAAATATTATTGGCGACGGCCGCGGCGATGATCGAGGAAGGAGTCGCGGTTCGAGGCCGGCTCGTCGAGCGACCAGGGGGTTGAAAAAAGCGCGGAAAACTGGAAGCGGAATAATAAGAGGGAGAGTTCGCGTACGACTGGGGGTGTAAGTGACGAGCGCGCGGGGATATTGCGATCGTTGGTCCGTACCGTGTCGTCGTCGGTGCGATCGGCAACTGAGCCCGGCGACGGGGGTGACTCGGGCCCGAGAGGCGGCGGAGGGAGTCGCCGAGGAGGCGGAGAACGCTCGGAGGCGAGTCCGAGCGCGAGAGAGACGGAGCGAGACCGCCACGAGCGAGAGAGAGGGAAAACGAGGGGTGGGGGGTGATCCCGAGGCCGAGAGAGAGGGGGTGGGGGTGGAATAGGAGGGAGGGGGTGGATGAAGGGGTCGGGGAGGGAGAAAAGAGGGGTCGGAGTCGTCGGGAGCGCGAGAGAGCGAGAAAAGGTTGGAACAAGGGTGGAAGAGGGTAAGGGTGGTTCCGGGACCGAGTGTGAGAGAGAGAGACAGAAGGGAGGGAGGGAGAAATAAACGTGAGGGTAGTTTTGAGAGAGAGAGGGAAAATGCGTGTATGAAGGAGGGAGGGATATGTATGAGGGTTGTTCTGAGGGTGTCAGAGAGGGCAAAAGTGCGAAAGAGGGAGAGAGAGGGTGTTGAGACATAGGGGTGGTTCTGAGAGCGAGAGAGAGGGTAAAGGTGCAAGAAAATGTGAGGGAGAGGGAGAAAATAGTGTAAGGGTAGTTCTGAGAGTGAGAGGGAGACAGAAAAATTGCAAAATAAGTGACAGAGATGGGGAGACGAAGTTTTATAAGGGTGATTCTGAGACGAAGAGAGACAGAATAATTGCAGAAAAGTGACAGGGAGGGGATAACAAACATAAGGGTGGTTTTGAGAGCGAGAGGGAGAAGGAGAGAGAGAAATTACAAAAAAGTAACAGGGAAGGAGTAAAAAACATGAGGGTGGTTATGAGAGTGAGAGAGGAAAATTGCAAAAAAGTGACAGAGAGGGAGTGAAAAACATAAGGGTGGTTCTGACAGCCAGAGAGAGAGAGAAAAATTGCAAAACGTGACAGAGAACGAAAAACGCAAAGACAAGGTTGATTTTGACAGTGAAAGAGAGAGAAAAAAAATTGCAAAAGTGACAGAGAACGACAGACACAAAGGCAAGGTTGATTCTGACAGCGAAAGAGAGAGAAAAAAAATTGCAATAGTGACAGAGAGGGAGTAAAAACAAGTGTGATTATGACAGTGAGAGAGAAAAATTGCAAAAAAGGTGACATAGAGGGAGTTACAAACATAAGGGTGGTTCTGACAGCGAGAGAGAGAGAGAAAAAAACTGCAAAACATGACAGAGAAAGAGAGACACAAAGGGTGGTTCTGACATCGAAAGAGAAAAAAAAATTGCAAAAAGTGTCAGACATGTAAAGGTAAAGATAAGGGTAGTTCTGGGAGCAAGAGATGGAGAAAAATAGCAAAAAAAAAGTGACAGAGAGGGAGGAAAAAAGGTAAGGGTAGTCTCGAGAGTAAGAGAGCGAGAGAAAGTGACAGAGAGATACAAAAAAACGTAAGGGTGGCTCCGAGAGCGAGAGAGTGAGAAAAAGTGCGAAAATAGTTGCACAGAGGGAGAAAAAAAGAGTAAGGCTGGTTCTGAGACCGGAGAATCAGGGAGAGGGGGGAACAAAAGGGTGGGGGTGGTTTCGAGAACCAGAGAAAGGGAGAGAAAGAGAGAGAGAAAGAGAGAGAAAGAGAGATAGAGCGAAGAAAGGAGGAGAAAATAGGGTGGGGTTGGTCGCATGAACAAGAGAGAGAGAGGGTGCGTCCGGGGGTGGGCCGGAGGGCGGCTCGCCTCCGGCCGAGAAAATAATAATGTTGACGCGTACACATGTATATTCATGCGAGACGGGTGATTATTACGGTAGGGGTGGGCTCCGAGGGTGGGAGAAGTAAGAAACGAAGGGGAAGGTTCACGAGACGCCGAGCGAGATAACGAGTCCAGAGAAAAACACACTGGATAAATTTGCGAGGGAGAGAGCTCTCTCCTCTCTCTCCGATCGATTCATAAATAGATGGATAGATGCTTTTTTTCCTACCAGGAACTATTTACCTCGCTCATGCGAAAAAATATATACGGAGTAAACGAGATTTTTGTGAATTAGCGATAAAATATAATTAAATATAATTTAGCAATGACAGATATAAATGTAATGAGGTTTGAGAAAAAAGATAAACTTGTGTCTCGATAAATAGGTAAAATAGACAATAGATAAATACATAAATTTTATTTTGCAATATACCTCGTTGATCGTAATTTAAATCTTTCAATTATTTTGTCAGGTTCAATTGGTATAGAAGAGATTTTGACAATTTTGGGATAAAAATAATATTTAAATAAAGTTTAAGAATGATAGATAAACGTATTAGAAAAATTTATAGATAAATAGAAAAATGTATAATTTGTACATGTTAGCAGATGAAAGGATAAATAGATAAATAAATGCAATTTTTTGCACCAGGAACTGTCTCCCTTGAACAAAAGATAATACTCTAAAATAAATATTACAAAAATAAACAATATCTTATTTATTTATATCTATTTTAATAGCAGTATTTACCAAACTAATTCAGATTTTATATAAATTCATCTGAATCATCGTCTATATAAAAATGAAATCGTACACATATACTTGAATTGATTAAAAATAATTAAAGTGACAAAGGTTAAAGTGTTTAAACATGTTAATAAGTAAAAATAAGCAAAGAAAAATGAATTTAAAAAATAAGGTCCAAATAAAAAACCCTTCAAAACATTGAAAGCAACAGCCAAGAATAAAATACAAAAAATTATATATTCTAAAGTTTTATCTAAACGTCAATGAGAGAAAAAGTATTTTTTAAACATTTGGAAAAGGGTTTGAACAGATGCAGCAGCGATTAAAAAAGTAACGTCGAACTAAAAAAAAAATTAAAAGTCTTAGACACAAAATAGAGAAATTCAACTGAATTTATCTCTGAAAATGTTGTCTTGAAATTTCAATGAGAGAAAAGGAGTAAGGGGAGTGTGAGAAGGGTAGAGAGTGAAGTTTGAATAAAGAGAAAAAGAGAGAGAGGGAGAAAAGTAGGCGGAGTTCTCGTTTCTTTCGGCCAGTTGGAACCTCTCTGTCTCGGCTGGCGAGCTTTTTCGCCCTTTGGAAAAATCCCCACCGTCGAGGCCCCTTCCACGAGCCTGAACAGAGACGAAAAGTGTCGTGAGAGCGGGACGGACGAGGCGATACTTTCGTAGACAGTTGGCCCTCTCGCATCCACTATTGGTCCATTTTTTTGTCCCGATAGCCTGCCAGGCATATCCCTAGTTAGTAAACTGGGCTGGCTCGTCCAAAGCCACGACTACCCCGGCCACGCCTCCCTCTCGATCCCGTTTACACTGTACAAAATTCTTGACACTGAACATTTGCTTATTCTCATTTATTCACTTTATTAACTCTCTTTATTTTATTTATTTTATTAATTTCAATTTTTTAAAATTAAAACATTTTTTTGAACTTTTTATCACATTTTTTTTTTATTTTACTCTCCTACTTTTGTATTTCTTGTTCTTTATTTTATTTATCAATATTATACTCGCGCAAGTTCTTTTATTTCATTTTTTAAACTTGTTTATCAATTTGTTTTTCATTTTTAAAACTTATTATCTATTTTAAAAAATTTATCCTAGTTTCTCGATTTTATAGTCTTTATATATTTTATTTGTTCATTTTATATTCGCGTAAGTTCTTCTATTTTATTTTTCAAACTTATTTATATCTAGTTTTGAAAAATAATATTCTAGTTTTTTGATTTTGTATTATTTATTTAATTTATTTATTTTTTGCCGTGTAAGGTCTTTTAATTCGATTTTAAAAACTTACTATCAAGTATTTCAAAATTTATATTCATATTTTTAGATTTTGTATTCTTATATTTAATCATTTTCATTTTAGGTTTTTTAAAGCTCACTTTAAATTAATTTCAATTTTCGTTGAATTTTCTTTTAATTTTTATGAAGTTTTAATGGCTAATTACAACTTTTATTTTCTTGGTTAAAGTTTGTAGGGATACAATTACCATCTATCAATTCTTTTCTTTACATGCTAATAAATAACTCGCTGAATTTTTAGATAAAATGTTCATTTATGAATTATTTTATTACTGTCTGAGTGACAATTTTTTTGAGTAAATTTTTTGTATAAGTGAAATGAAAATGGAAATTTTACTCGATAAAAATAAAAGTATTATTGGTACGTAAAAAGTCAAGAAAATTTTAATTTTTAATTTTTTACAGGTTAAATAACATTTTAATATTTAATAAAAATATTAATTTTTAATGAAAATTTCGTAGAATAAGTAAATTTTGAGTTTTAAGGAATAAGTTGAAAATTCCGAGTTTTTGCTGCGTTAAACGGGCTCGGGATTCTGCTGGTCGTTAACGAGGTGGGAGTGGCTTGGCCCGGAGCCAATGAGAAAGCGCCACTTTGGCCTCTGATTGGCCGTAGCGCCGAATCGATTTAAAACTCGCTCATCCCCCGTGTTATCACGCGAAGCGGAACGAATTCTCGAGCCTCGCGTCGGCCGGCCCGTAAGGGCGAATTTCCGTGAGTACCCGGACATTTCACACCGCCAATTCTCGAGAACGACGCCGAGCGACGTCTCGCGCCCTTTTCGACAACTAAATGCCCGAGAATCAAAATACTCTCGCGAAAACTATCAACGAAAACTAAAAAATTCCTCCCTTTTTTTTCAGACTACGTCAAAAATATAAAATAAATAACATTTCCGGACGACATATTTTGTCCATTTTTATTGTAAATTGAAAAAAAAATATTTATTAAAAAAAAGGAAAATTTTATTGGTTTAATTTTGATTCTCCCACACGTTAAACGATATTTTTCTACAAATTGGATTATATTTTGTATTATGAAAGAATTCTTTCTTAATTTAACTAAATTGTAAAATAATATCAATTTAAATAAATTTTTTTTACTTAAAAATTGAGTGAATGGAAAAATACCTGGTTATCCTGTAACGAAACACCAAAGAATCAAAATACTCTCTCGAAAACCACCAACGAAAACTATGGCTAAAAAAATCCTCTTTTTTTCAGGCTAAGCCAAACATATAAAATAAATAATATTTCAGGAGATAGTATTTTGTAAGTCTTTGTTGTAAACTGAAAAAAATATTTAGTAAAAAAAAAGGAAAATTTTCTTGGTTTAATTCTGATTCTCCCACACGTTAAACGATATTTTTCTACAAATTGGACAATATTTTGTATTAAGAAATAATTCTTTCTTAACTTAACTAAATTATAGAATAATATCAATTTAAATAAATTTTTTTTTTACTTAAAAATTGAGTAAATGGAAAAATGCCTGGCCATACTGTAACTAAACTTTGAAGAATCAAAGTACTCTCCCGAATATCACCAACGAAAACTTTGCCTAAAAAATTCCTTCCTTTTTTCAAACTACGTCAAAAATATTAACCAAATAATATTTTCGGATGTTATATTTTGTCCATCTTTATTGTAAACTAAATAAAATATATTTAGTTGAAAAAAAGCAAAATTTGATTGGTTTAAGTTCATTTTGATTATTTTCCCATATGTTAAACGATATTTTTCTATAAATTGGACAAAATTTTGTATTACGAAAATTTTTTTTCTTAATTTGACTAAATTGTAAAGTAAAATCAATTTAAATAAATATTTTTTCTACTCAAAAATTGAGTGAATGGAAAAATGCCTGGTCATTATTAACGTCGTTAGAAAATAAAAATCATTCTTGTCTCATTGTTGATACTAGTGTTGACTAAATATTTTTTAAAATATAAACTGAAAGGAAAAAAAGAAATCTCGCACGATAAAAATTTGCCTTGTTAAAAATATCAAGAGAAAAAAAGGTCACTTGTAAATTTTAACCAAGAAATTCTCGTCGCAATGAAATTCATAGAAAAAATGTCCAAGAGATGAAATTTTGTTAAAATGGCTTAAAATATCTGTATTAAAAAAAAAATTGATTTGTTACAATGAATAAATAAGGCAAAAGTAATCAAATAAAATGAGATAAATAAAACAGTAAATAAAAGAATAAATAACAATAAAACACAATGAATGAAACAAAAGTAAAAAATAAAAGCTGAAAAATAATAATTGAAAAATGAAAAACATTTATTTGAAAAAAGCTAGAGAATGAAAAAAATTCTAAATGAGAGAAAATTTCGAGAAGAAAATACATCTGGAAACAATGAGAACTAAAAATTCTCGTGGGAAGAAAATGTCACGAGACAATAAATTTCCCAAGAAAATTTAAAACGATTTGAGCGATTAAAAAACGATTCTGACTCCGAAGTACGTTAAATAACCATGAGAAAAATAATCGAGCAAAGATCCATATTTTTACTCTCATTATTGTAACAAGAAGCAAAAACGCCATAATGGATCTGCGATTATCGTCGTTAGAAAAATCCGCGAGTAAAATTAAAATTCAATAAAAAAAAAGAAAAAATAAATAAATAAAATAAAGATTAAAAATCGTCGAATGCCAAAAATTCGAGGGTGTTCGTCGAAGAATCAACCCCTTCGTTTTTCAGCACTCGAGGGACTCGTGAAATCCGCGAAAAAAATGCTCACCCTTGTTTGCTACTTGTCTTGAGAGATTATGCAAGAAGAAAAAGCTAGAGGGTTGAAAAATTGACGAAGACATGAGGGGGAACGAAAAAAAAAAGAAAAAAAGACGAAACGAAAAAAAATAAAAATCAGGGGGCGCGATTTCGAGATCGCAGACGAGCGTGTCGCGAGGCTCGAGTCTTGAATGTAAAATAATAACAATGATAATAATAAATGGAGATAATGATAAAATATTAATCGTTCTCTGGAAAATCCTCTCCCGGATCGACTTGTCTCTCATCTCGTCTTTTTTTTTTCTTCTCTTTTCTTTCCCTTTTTTAAAATTTTAATCCGCGCCTTTTTTATTCCATAACCCCCTCCCCTGGCCCGAAAGCTCTCTACTCGCGTCTCGGAGATCAAGCTTTTTATTTCCTCGCTCCGCTAATACCCCAAATCTTGCTCGCAATCATTTTAATGCCTTCCGGTATTAAAATGGCACAAGAGAATCCCGAGCCTGCGTCTCGATTCTTGCGCCGTTCAGGTTTTTCAACCCTCTCGCTTTTTTTTAATGATTATTTTAAATTAATATTAATATTAATTTATTGAATTATTGGTATCACATATCGATTTTTATTTTTTTTATTATTTTATTGATTAATATTTTATTTCATTACTTGTCCGAATTTTGATTTTTTTCTTGCCGTTTCGATGGTTTTTGTTTCTTAACTTTATTTTCGTATATCGAGACGATTTGTCGTATCTTATTCGTCGAGATTGAGAAATTTTTAACGTCTTTTATTATTATCTTAGATTTAAAAAAATAATTTGTTTGTAACTGTGATTTTGTAAATTTTTTGAAAATTTTCAGAAATATTGTAATTTTTTTTTCTTGTCTTTTTATAATCTGATCTGTGTAATTTCTTATTCACTCCGTTGTAATTATATTATTTTTATGCTTGTATTTTTACTTGTATTTGTATTTATGTTTTTTTGTATTTGTACGTGGAACTGTTTTCGTTTGAATTTTTATTTGGGCTTGTAATTACATATTAATTTTTTTTATATTATATATAAATACTAAGAATACATATAAAAATACGAAATTTATTACTATATTGTATTATTGTTTAAATATATTTTCAATATAACAATAAAATTTAATTTGTATTTAGACATTATCATATAATAATTTGTATTTATATATCATTTTATAATATATAGAAAAAGATTATATAATATAATTATTAAAAATATAATAAAATATATAAAAAATACAATAATATTCAAGAACGAGAGGCATTTAAAAAATATTTTCGTTTCATATGAATTTTATCGTAGCACGATTTAATGAGTGCTTTCTCAACCTTTCATTCGAATTCGCTCGAATTTTAATCTAGTGAATAGAGAATAAGAAAACGATGAAAAAAAATAGAGAAAAGGTGCGCAGTAGAAAGTTTCACGCTTCGAAAAATGAGTTAAAATCCCGGAAGGTGATAATTCGTCGAGTTTTCACAGTTTCCGCCGTTCCCCCGATCAGCCCGTTTGCGTATTAGGCGGACGAAATTAACTGCCATGTCCCCGAGTAACCACGAAATTTCGAGTGCTACTTCCTCTCTCTCTCCCACCCTGAATTTACGCGTGTAAATCGGGCACTTTGCAACTGTAACTCGGCCCGTTTCTCGCCCGTCAAATTGACGCGCGTTCACGCCAATTGTCCGGAATTTCTCTCTCCGTTTGGTGAGAAAAAAAATCTAAATTTAATAAAAACATTGTCCAAACATTATATAATAATAATAATAAAAGGAAATATAAATTTTAGCATCAAAATTAAGATCTTTTTATTTTTATCTCAATTCAACTAATTTAAATTAAATAAAACAGTATAAAAAATTGAACGGAGATTTCAAAAATACTTTAAATAACAATAAAATATACAGTTACAAATAATTTTATTATTAATTATAGTAATAAGTTATTAATTATTTTCAGTTAAAATTATGGTTAATTTAATTTAAAAACATTGTATAGAGATTTTTATAATATTATTAATAATTATTATATACCATATTACAAATAATTTTTTTACAGTCTAAAGATAAATTAGTCTAAAGCTAAATTTAAAAAAAAGAGATTATAATTAATTATAATGATGTTTTGTTTTTCGTTTTTACTCCTGTCTTCGAATTTCACCAAAATCAATTTTGTAAAACTCACCAGAACCGCAATAAGACGCTTATAAAAAATAAATTTGAAGATCCCATCAATTTTCTCGACGATCTATCTCGATAAAAATTAATATTCGCGATAAAATCTACAGGTACGTATAATTTCGTTGGAGAGTGGAAAAGGCTTTCGCCGATCACTGCAACCCTGTTAATCCCGAAGATTTTCCAATTAAGCCTCGAATCTCTGGACCTCTCTCGACATCTTTTCCCTCTCTCACCGTCCCTCTTTCTCTCCCGGCCCTTTGTAAGCGAAAACGTTCAATTGAGACGTTAAACTCAATTACAGTCTTCCTTGATTAATCGACGAGAGTCCTTTGATTTTGAAAATTCGAAGAATAGAGCAGAAGCAAAAGATACTCGTAAGATTCAACGAGAGGGAAAAAAGTGGAAAAAAAACGACACAAAAAAAATTTACCACTTTCATTAATTTTTTATTCTTAATTTTCAAAGTTACGTGGATATTAAAAAAAATTCACAAAATAATAGAAAAGAAAATGCAAAGAGTAAAAAAATACTCGAGCAAAGTCTCAAAAACAATACTGTAAAAAAATTATTTTATTTATATACAGTATAAAATACACTGTATATTGTACATTTTTACTGTATACAGTATTTAATAAAGTACTTCATACAGTACATAATGTTACTGTATATTATTTCAATGCAGTGTTCTATGTACACTACAGTAGTATACATGATCAATACTGCACACTGTTAATACAATATATACTATATACAGTATTGTATTGTATATTGTATATTTTATACAAAGAATGTATACTGTATATTAAATACTGTATTCTGTATAAAGAATAGAATATAGGATTTAATACTGTATATACTGTATACTGTAAACTGTATTCTGTAAATTGTATACTGTATACTATTAACTGTATACTGTAAATTGTATATAGTATAGAATACAGAGTTTTATAGTGTATACAAGATACATATAATATACATATTGTTTACTGTATACAGGATACAATGCAGTACAATTTAGGACTGTATACTGTATATTCTATTCTGAATATATTTCTGTATCCTACATACAGTGCTTCATATTGCATCCTGAATACTATAGTGCTGTATAAAATATACTGTATACTGTATACAAAACTAAATACTGTATAAAACACTGTATACTGTATACAACATTATGTACTGTATACAACATTATGTACTGTATACAACACTGTATACTGTCTATAAATATTGTATACAGTATATAACACTGTATACTGTCTATAAATATTGTATATTGTATATAACACTGTATACTGTCTATAAATATTGTATACTGTATATAACATTGTATACTGTCTATAAATATTGTATACTGTATATAACACTGTATACTGCCTATAATAAATATTGTATACTGTATATAACACTGTATACTGTTTACAAATGCTGAATACTACACTAGTACACTATAGTATGCAGTATACTTTAATTGCTGTAAAAATAAATATTATTTTTATATTAATAATTGAAAATTTTTGAAATAAAGAATATTTATTGTTGAGTTATTTTTTTATTTTTTTTTTTTTTCATTGTCGTTGAAAGCGAGGCGAAAAATGTCTCGGACCACCCAGACTGGACGGGGAGGAAACGGATTCTTTTTTCTGTCAGGACAGGATAATTTCTGCTCTCGAGGCTCCGAGAGAAAGGTGGAAGGAGGAAAAGAGTGACCGAGTCATCGCTTCTAACTGGTATTCTTTCTTTTAATCTCCACTCGAGCAATCGACTAGGAGGCCTCGCTGGACGTCGACACTCGAGATTCTCGTTTATAATGCCCTCAAACCTCCCTCCCCTTCTTTTCCTCCTCCTCCTTCTGCCACCCTTCGTGAAAAAAAAGTCCTCTCGTCGAACTTAATTCTCGTTTTGGAGCTCGTTCCCACTATTTCAATCTTTTATCTTCTTCCTCTATTCTATAGTATTTTTCTGTTTTCGACAATTTAATGGTATCACCCAAGTCGAAACGTACTTTTTGAAATCATTTTTTTAAAATAAAAAAATAAACATTTTTTTAATAAAAAATTTTTGATTCTTAATATTTTGAAGATCGAAAATCGACTGAATTGACTGAATTGACTGAATTGACTGAATTTCGTCAAGGTAACTTTCACAAATTTTTATCATACAACTGCATTAAAAATCAGAATTTTTGTTATTTTTTAAATAATTATGTGATAAATTTAAAAAATGGAAAATTGCAATTTTTTTTAAAATCTATTTTATGAAAAAATGCTTTTAAAATGTTTAAAGTAATTTTTAATTAATATGGGACTGGTTGGAAGGATTTCTCAACAGATGGCAGCTGCTTCTTGGCTGCTGGTAATACCAGACGTGCTGCCGTCTGCTCACAACCCTCAGAACTCGACTACGTTCAATACTTCATGGCTTTGCATTTATTTGCGAGACTGACTTTTCCCTTCCAAGTCAAATAATTAAACGATACTAAATAAATAATGAAAAAATTATTTATTTTATGACACGTTCCTTTTGCAATCAAATATACTTTTTTAATTTTTATTAATTTTTTATGAGAATTGAAAAATGAACTTAAAAAAGAAACATGACAATGATGAAATTCATTGGGAAAAAGCAGAATATTTTAATACGTATAATATTATCTGTTGTAATATTATCTGTTATCATCTTACAAAATATTTGATAAAAATAAGCAATGGATACAAAATAATTTCGAGAAAATATTTGATAAAGTATAATAATACAAGCTAATAAGTTTCTAATTATACATTTTTTAATGACAACTATGATAAAAGTAATAACAAAATTTAATTTAATAATATATTTAAAAAAAATTTGTTAATTTAAAAAATAAGTACTTTTGATTTTCATTATATTTTAAAAACTTGAAAAATGTTTATTATTATTTTTGAAAATTCAATAAAAGTATATTTTATCGAAATATCGTCTTTTGCAAAAATATTGGAAAAATTCGATAGCTCTGGCATCACTTTGCAAAATAATTGATCGATATCCGATGTCGTCCAAGAAGATTCGACGATCGACGAACCACGATTGATACTGAATCATATTGAAACTTTGATACTTAAAACATTTTTAGCATAAAAATGCAAAAAAAATAATTATTTTATAACAAAATAATAGAAATGGTTTTTTTATCAGTTGATTTCTCGTAGATTTTCAATTAAAAAACTGAAACAATAAAAAAACTGGTTATTTTTATTTTTGAAAATTCATTAAAAGTATATTTTATCGAAGTAAAATCGTCTTTTGCAAAAGTATTGGAAAAATTCGATAGCTCTGGCATCAATTGATCTCAGCACGATGTCGTCCAAGAAGATTCGACGATCGACGAACCACGATTGATAATGAAACATACTGAAAAATTTTTATCATAAAAGGGAAAAAAATTCTTTTATAAAAACATAATAGAAATAGTTTTTTTTATCAGTATATTTCTCATAGATTTTCAATTAAAAAACTGAAACAATAAAAAAACTGTTTATTTTTATTTTTGAAAATTCATTAAAAGTATATTTTATCGAAGTAAAATCGTCTTTTGCAAAAGTATTGGAAAAATTCGATAGCTCTGGCATCAATTATTCGATCTCAGCACGATGTCGTCCAAGAAAATTCGACGATCGACGAACCACGATTGATACTGTAATGGTGTGGAACGAAATACGACTTCAAAAGGAATTTTCTTAACGCTAGAAACATTTTTCTTCGCTCTTCACTTCTGTTTCCTCATTTGTCGCCTTTGAAGCCAACTCGACTCACCGTCTCGTTAAGATATTCAATTTTCAAAGTCTCTCGGCGAAACAAAGGAGCGATTCGAAACTTTTCGTCGTCCTCGTTCCCTTTTTTTTTCTCTCGATCATGCTCGCATTAACGACCTCGTCGTAATTCTTCGAGGGACGAGCTTTTTCAAGGATTGCGCCAATTTCGCGGTCTCGGCGAACTTCTCATCGATTACAGGGAATTATTATTGTAATATTCGTGATAAGAAAAAATATACAAGAAAAAAAACTGCGAAAAGTCACAAATTCACAGTTCACAAAAATAATTGATTTCTTTTTTATTTCTCTGGGGAACCGAGTTGTTTAAAAGTTTGGAGAGACAAAAATTTCGAATGATTTTTTTTAATACATTTTTTTGAAAATTCACATTATTTATCGTGAGAATATTGATATTTATTATATGATTTTTGAAAATTAGATTCATCCTTTATTGTTTCATAAAAAGTAAAGAAAGAATCACAGATGATAACAAAATTTTTTCAGTAATATATATTTTATCAAAAAGCTTAAATACCAAATTTGATAAAAATTTAATGAAATTTAATACATTTTTATCAAAAAATATTGAATTTTTTTAATAAAATTCTTTATTAAAAATTTAAATATCAAAAATGATAAACATTTCGTAAATTTTTATGAAAGAATGGAATTTTCAAATGAAATTCTTTATCAAAAGTTTAAATATCAAACATGTTAAAAATTGAATGAAGTTCAATCATTTTTAATCAAAGAAATATAATTTTTATTGATAAAATTTTTCATCTAAGGTTTAAATATTAAATTTGATAAAACTTAACGAAATCAAATCATTTCTTCTCAAAGAATTGATTTTTTAAAATTCTTTATCAAAAGTTTAAACACCAAATTTGATAAAAATTTAATGTAATTTAACAAATTTTGATAATTTTAAATTGAAAAATTTGATAAAAATTTCATGAAATTCAATACATTTTTATCAAAGATGAACATTTTTTGATAAATTTCTTTATTAAAAGCTTAAGGTAGTTTTATCAAAAAATAGTTTTCTTAGGATTTTATTAAAAAATTGCAAAAACCTTGAATATTGTATAATAAATTTTAAGAGGTTTCACTATGTAGAACTCGAGATATTTATTGTCAAAAATTACTATTTTCTGCCATCTACCATAAGAGTACGTGTTAAATATTGCAATCTTCAACTATTGATATCTTGACTTCTGGCAAGTGTAAATTCTTGAAATTTTTATTGTACTTCAAAGAAGCTTCCTCGAGTTTTTTTTTAAACCTAAGATTATGATTTTTAAAATGTTCACACATACGTAACAAACCTTGGATGGCCTTGAATTTTAAGTATATTGTTTTTGAAAAAATTAGCAACAACTTTTCTTAATTGGCTTAAGCTCAAAAACCACATGGCATGGAGATAAATTGAGATAAAAAATGTTGATTTGACTGTACTAATAAAACTACCTTAATTTTAAAAATTGCTATATATTTTGTTGTATCTTCCCATAAGAGCACGCGTTAAAAATTGCAATTTTGTATAATAAATATTTCAGTAACGAAGCTTCTGAATTAAAGTGACTGTACCGACAGAACTTAAATACCAAATTTGCTAAAAATTTCATGAAAACATCATAAATTTTATCGAAGAATTGAATTTTACGAAAGTTGATTAACTACGTGATATGTCGAAAAAGAAGAAAAAATAAAAGTGGTGAAAACGAAACGAAACGGTTTCCGTGGCGATGCAGAAACGCTTTGGGCATATTGGCTCGATTTGTCGTTTCATCGACGTCAAATTTCGGTCCAAGCACGTCGTCGGATTTTCGTCGGAGGTCGACGGGACAAGGATAGGATAGTTATTGGCTTCTCGTCGACGACATTGTCGTCGTCGTCGTCGTCGTCGTCATTTGCTCGTCACGGGGATCCAATTATGGTTTAAGCGCGAAAGGCCAACAGTCCCTGCGAACTTCGGATGGGAAACTCTTCTATTGGTTCCCCATCGAATTGGCCATATTCGGAGACAACGCGTAGTTCCGCGATTCCAAACCCTCCGACCCTCCATTCGACATTCTCCCTCCAAATTCACTCCGAGCACGATTTACACCATTTTTTCTTCTTTTTGTCTTTTTTTTCACCCTTCTCAACCCTTCGACTATTTTCCATGTTTATTCGACCATTGAAATTTCGTAAAATTCATTTCTTCAGGATTTTTTGTTCAATATAAAAAATTATGTAAAGTTTTTGAAATGTTTTTTTTTAATTTTACATATTCTTATAAATTATGTAAAAATTTTTGAAAATTTTACATATTATTGAAGATTATGTAAAATATATGATTGACATATTTTTTCATTTTACATAATTATTGAAAATTATTTATTTTTTTAAACATACGAGCAGCAATGCGGCCGCTGCGCGGCCGCTTTTTTCGTTTTGGCATGTTTGAATGATGTTTTGCAATTCTTCTAAGCGTATACTCCCTACAATTTCGTATAATGCGCTCTATAAATTAATTATGAGCTTCATGTATTTTTTAAAATAGAATATTTGATCGCAAAATTTTCTGCAGATAACAAAAATATTACTTATACGGAGCGCAATCCAAGAATTCATATTGAAAAATTTATA
>JAPYYW010001719.1:0-40219 GCA_030522545.1 Cremastinae sp. A BG-2022a
TACAACATATGTGAAAACCGAATCGAAATATCAATTTTTCTGGCTGAAATGTTGAAAAATTCAAGTGTAACGCTTCAATTGGACGTCGCTGTATATAATTTACTGAAATAAACGTGAACAAATATATGCAAAATATTGCATCACGTCACTGCGCACAGAAAAAGTGTCTAATAATCTTTTAATTAGCAGCGATTAATTTTAATTATATGAAAAAGTTTAAACACCTTGGTAATCCCTGCTGGAATACATTCAATCGGAAATTGGCTGAATGGCAAGAAAAACATGGTTAATGAAATGATAAAGAATATTCAGGGTCGCACGTAACACTTTGCGAGCTGGCAGACACGAGAGCTCAGTTTCGATTTTTTGCTGCTGGAGCGCGAGCTTGCTGACATTTCTAGCGCGACTCTCAACAATCCTGGCGCATGCATAGATGCACTTCCGGTAGGAATCGATTGCTCGCCACTTTCACGCTGACATCTGGGCCATAAATAAATCCATTCGCGTATTTTTATTTTATTTTTCTATTTCTACGAGGCGAAAAAATGTCGACGGTTTTTGGAGCGAAAAAAAAAATGTCTGCAACGTATCAATTTTTACCTTGGATCCCTTTTCTCTCTCTCTCTTCAATTCTCGTTTCCTGCTGAGCTTTATGACTCGTCGATGTATGGCTCGTGAATTTATGGTCTAAATTGACATCGATCCTTCCGTGCATTTAACATTTTAGTGCCAATCGCGTCAGGCTAATTATGCTCTTGCTCGTAACCGCTCCGGTGGCAATTACTCTCTCTCTCTCTCTCTCTCTCTCTCTCTCTCTCTCTCTCTGTCTCTTACGCTCGTCATGGAAAGAGCGAGACGGGGGGGAGAGGCCGGGAAACCTCGTCAGAGTTTAATGCTCTTAGCGGTGCAGATGGGTGGTTATAAATTTATTTGTGTGTGCCAATTTCGTGCAATTATTCCTGTATCAAAATTTGTCATACCATAACGCACTTTTTTAATTCACGTTCAACCCGAATATGTGTTTATTATGCAAAAAAAAACAAAAGAAAAAAAATTTTCTTTACAAACAGCAGAGCAAAATAAAGTATAATTTTGTGAATGAGTGTTTTTTTATCGGAACAATCCTCGGTGGGAACTCGTGCGAGGAAAAAGCGAGGAAGAGGTGAAAAGAGAAAAGAAAAAGTGATTGTCTTTCGGGCTGGAAACTACGCTGTGAAAAATCATGGACCAAATCCGAGAGGCTGAAGGTCACGAGCGTACACGAGAGTGTAAATTTATTATCGTGCGATGCTCGAAGAGAAAAAGAGAAAGAGAGAGATAAAAATGAAAACAAAGCGCGAGATGAAGAGAGAAGGAAGGATGATTAAGTACGGAGAAAGACGTTTTCTGTGTCGAAGAAAGTATCGCGTCGTTTAAATAATCGAGACAGCAAAGACTCATCAGGATCGCGTGAATGAGAATCTCCATCATTCTTTCCGACAAGAATATTCATACGGCATAAATATACACAAATATACTTAACGTATATATAAATATGAAAATAAAGGAACAAGGTTCCCTCGTTCGCGGCCATTATTCTGTCACTCATTGCAGGCATGCACGCGCGCGCGCGTCTGCCGACCTCTGATGAAGACGAAACTGCAGGAGAAAGGGGGGCGAGCGACGCGAAAAGAAAAGAGATGGTGATGAGACTGGAGCGCGCTGGGACGACGGGGCGATGCAATGAAATAACGAGATGACAAATAAGAAACTATCGAATATCGCGTGAAAGGGGCCAAAGAACAGATTTGACCATGAAAAAAAGGACAAAGAGGGAAAATATGCTGGAATAATAAAAACATTTTATTTCTAGGAGTCCATTTTCACTACTTGAATTTCGAACGTGCACAATATGCATGAATCTCAATTGTGTGTATACAAAGGGCTAGAAATGCAGAGACGAGAGAGAGAGAGCGAGATATTTCGATGGGAGAAAGTGGTCGCTATAGTGAGATCGAGAACATTTTATTTTTGTAATTCTTTTTTTATCTTCTTCTTCGAAGGAATATCTTTTTCTCGCGTTAATCAAACATTCACATCTACTCGATATATCTTTGATTAATGGCCAATAACCGTGTAACTGGCGATTATTAATTATTTCTCACGCATGCCGCATGAACGCCGAGCGCGAGAGTTTTTTGTCGAATGTACGTGTGCGAGGTCTCAGAACAAAACAAATTTCGAATCGATTCTTTTTTTTCCAAACATTCAATGGTTCAAAACTAAAGAATATCATTTATTGAAAAAAATTGTAGATTTTTTTATCGATATGGTTACAAAAAATTAATTTCGGTTTTTAAAAATGTATTTACAATTGTTTTTTAATTTTACTTTTAAATTTGTTAATACAATTTTCAATAGTATTGAGAAATGTATAGATGAGATGTAGATGAGAAATGTAAGTGAAAAAAAGTTGGTAGACTGTTCATTGGTTGACGAAAGGGAGATAAAAAAAGGTAGAAACGATGTCAAAGACAATTTGCAAATTTAATACGAACGGGAGTATGGAAATGAGAGGAGAGAGAGAGATCTCGGCGCGGCACACACATGCGGTTGAATCGATGCCCATACGAAATGCGCTCGATACAGGGGAGAGCCAGGAAGATCGTAGATAAATTTATGCAGAGATCGACAGATATGAAATAATACATGTATAGACGCACCGAGCGAGGAGCAAGGCGGACGGGGCGAGATAAAAGAAGCACGTAGCCGTGAGAGGTTAGATAGGAAAGTTTGAGTGCGGAAGAGGAGAGCGTTGAGAGAGCGCTCACGTCGCGTCCGGAGATCGACTCGCCGAGATCGATTTCCAGGTCGTGAATAGATCGAAGCTCGCCTCCGGACTTGCTTCACATCGCCTCGGGTCTGTTTTTACGAACTCTTTATATCTATATGGATTTTGCCGATCGAACAACAACAACTGACCCTCTCTACATTTTTTTATTTTCAATTCTCTTTCATACATATATAGACCCCCACTTCTTTCTCCCACTCTCTTATTTCTCTTTCTCTTAACTTTTCTCTATCTTAAAATTGGTCGCAGCATCTCGCTCTCACCGTTACGGCATACTCGGGAGAGAAGTCACACGGTCGTTCTACATGTGACATGTCCGTGACCGTCAGCCGGAGAGCAGCCTGGTTTTTACCTCGAAAGCAATTTTCTGGTAATATACGCATCAGCTAGATTTTTTTTCGTATATACATATACATACATATACGAGTAGTGTACTGTACAACCATAATTATGGATAATAATAATGATAACAACAACAATAAAAACGATTATAAATTGAGACGTGTGATTCTTGCATGGTGAGTATATATAGTCTGCTACTGTATAGTACATGCAGTTTTTTAGCTTGTTCAATATGATACCTTGGATTTCTCCCCGAATAATTAGCATTTCTTTTATCTACATAGACACTTCCAATGAAATAAGCTCTTAAAATATAGAATAAAAATTCAAAAAATTTTGCGAATTTTTGAAGGGATCACACTGAGTCTCGTAGACCCATGAAAATTTTAATTTTTGCGATATCTTTCCTTTCTCTTGACGAAATTAATTGTTTTAAGGGTGATTCTTAAAGATGTTTGCAAAACTTAGCGAATGGTGCAGGAATTATGTTATGATATCATTTATTTTAAAAGTTATAAATTTGCAAAAATTTTTGAATTTTTTTTCGATTTTAAATGCGTATTTGATCGGATATTTCTCGTAGATAACGAAAATGCTATACTTATTTGGCACGTAATCCAAGAATTTATATTGAAATATGGAAAAAACTGATACAAAAATCAGTTTTTTGGCTTGTTCAACTTTCGTTCGATTTTTCAACTCTCGTGGATCTTATTTCCACGGTGCATATTCGTGAGAAAATAATTCTTCTTACTCTGCTCGCTTTGTATTTTCGACAAACAAAAAGCTGAAGAATCGCATCCATTTTGCACGAAAATACACTGTAAAAAATATCGCGGTGTTAACCAAATTGTGTGAGTGGTAAAAGGAAATGATGTAAAATAATAGCATCGGTGTTTTTGGTAAAAGATGGAGAGTAGTGTTACTTGCTCATTTCACAGGGTTAAAAATCGATATTTTCAGTAATAGGGACGGGCGAAGCTCGATACTTATTTTCTAAGAAATGAAATTTTTTCAATAGATATTATGTTTATTGCACCATCGATGATGAAATAAGCATCACCTCTTGAAAAATTTTCATTTCTAAGGAAAGTATCGAGCTTTACCCATCCCTCTTCAGCATTAAAACTTTGTTTTTGTTATCCTAGCTCAGAAAGTTCAATTTTCGAGCACTGGGCGGCATCCGGAAAGTTGTCGATTTCCAGACGCTCTACCATAACGATTACTTTTTCTCCCTGATATTATTGAGTTACTTAATCTCTTTTTTATTAGCACCGAATGGTGTGTTAGCAGGAATAGTGTGACCTCATTAATTTTACACTCTAGATGGTGTTTAAATTGCGGTGTTAATTAATTACACTGATTTAACACAGCATATATTTCACCACGTCTATTAACACCATGCAATTCTACACCAAACAGTGGGAACTGTATATACCAAAAATGATGTTAAATTAACACCATTTTAACACCAGATTTTTTACAGTGATAAATCAACTCGAAAAGCACACGAGGCAGAAAAATTCGATCTACGAAATTTTATCTCCAATAGATATTCGGGTATTTTTTTTATAAGTTAAAATTTTTTCTTTCATATCTCAGGTCAGAATTTTCTCAATTTGATGTTCCGAAGGCGAACGCTTGAAGTCGGGGCCTCTAATTTTCTAATGAATTTTAAATCTGTCGGATTTTCCCCGTGTGTAATTATACCTGAAAAGTGATCTAGCATTCCGTGGGCTGAGCCTTCAGTGCCATTGATTTCCGTGCCCTCCGGATGTATTCTACATACTGCGGCATCCCACCTGGTCCATTTACCGCGTACAGTCGGGACTTCGATAAATTTCGATACCGATCGTTCGATCATAAAAAAAGCTAATTAACGCTAATATTAAGATAAACGGACGAAAAAAAGATAAGATGTAAGATAAAAAGTACAAAATTTGTCAGAATTTTCATGTGTGAATGAATGATAAAAAAAACGAAGACGTTTTACCATGAGAAATTATTAATGTCAATATAATTATAGGTTAAACGTGTAAAATGAGGTGAAAAAAGAATTGGTGTTAAAATTTTTTTTTAGACACATATGCAAACTTTCCACAAGAGACAATGTTAAATTTGGATAACTTTTTTTAAGAGTATATAGAAGATATTTGAATGGATTTTTAAAATATTTAAAAATCAAAATGTTTATAATCATTGACGACAAAATTTGTCTATAATTTTAGAAATTGCATGTACAAATTCAAACAATTTCGACTGCTATGGTGGAGTTATTATCATAGCTTTTTTGACTACAGATAGATTTGTTGAAATTGAAAAAATTCACTTTAACTGTCCATTGATCGATATCATTCTAAATTCAATCAAGGAAATACACCGAGAATATATCGCACCATAGATTGTCAGGATGAAATGGCACATTTTGAAATTAAATTTATCCTGTAAACGATCGACAAAGCCTGTATACTGAATTTCTATCGAACAGAGTGGAGTCCATTAATTTTAAAACATAATGTATTCTAATTCGAGACATTGGTCTATGATAAAACTGTAACAGTAGCGTGACTATTAGATCAACGCGCTCAAACTTTATCGTCGAGACATTCCATGATCTAATTACGTCAATTCAAGCGAGACTCGTGGATGGCTAATTGAGACGTGTATATAGAAAATATATCGAAGAAAAGTTTCTACCGAAAAGTTTCTTAATTATAGTTGGCGCAGGAGAGGAAGCAGGATCGGAGCGGGAGCACTGTATTAACGAGAATCGAGAAGAGCAGCGGCGATGAGTTAGGCAAGGTCGAACTGTAGCCGATGTGAAGGTGATGCTTTCGATGTAGGGTAGATGGGTTGCTCAGGCGGGCATAACTTCTCGAGATCTAGTTTAGATAGGAGCTCCTCCGGGCGGCGCGCGCGCGCGCGTTCGATCGTAAGCGAGCTCGACTCGCTTGCGCTCTCGAAAGCCCGAAAGCCCGCCCGCTTCGTGTCCTTGTCGTAATATAAGAAGCCGGCGACGCGGGGAAGGACGAAACGTGAGATTCTGTGCACGTCTATATATGCCCACGACGCGGATTTCCCTATGGGAACTGGAGCAATTTCATGCTCCATACTGAAACGCTTTTTTCCTTCCTCATCTCTCTCTCTCTTTCATTCTTTTCCACCCGCGCGCCGTGTGTATTCTCCGCGCGCTCTCGATCGTTTTCGATCCGATTTATCATTTCCGATCAATCATTTTCTCCTTTTTTGCCCTAACGAGCATTTTTTAAGAAATATATTGGTCCCGATGCGCCGCTCGTGACCGTCCAACTTAACGAGAGGAGCGTTCCGATGCGCGAAAAGGGAAATTCCCCCCCGTCGAACGAGCGTACATTTTTCACCGGAGTTTAAGTGCTCTTCGCACTCGCCGCTTGTCGCTCCTGACTCGGTTCAACGATTTCCGCTCGCCTTTATGCTTGTTCCTCTTTTTTCTAACCATCGTTTATCTTCATTTTCCACTATTTTTATCCATCGGTATGTTTGGTCTCCATTTTTACTCCTATTTTATGATTGAAAAAGAATATTTCTTCAAAATTTGCACAAACCTTCTTTAATTTTAGAATAAAATGTGTATGCAAAATATTTTAAGAGGTTTTACTTTTATAGGGCAGCGCGTAAACGAATGTATTATTTCTATTTCTACATATGGTCACTCTTTGAAAAATTTGACTTTGTTAATTTTCAACAAATTTATCTGAGGTAAATGTTTTCATGTTTAATCTTCGCATTTTATTATATTTTAATCCTTTTTTACCAGTATATTTTTGTTTACACTTTTTAATTCTCCTTTTCCATTATATTTTCGTTTTTTAATCTGTATACGTATGCATAAATTACATTTTTAATCCTCGTTTTATTGTATTTTAATTAAATTTCATCGGTATCTCCGCCTTCCATTTTACTCCCACGTTTGTGATTTTAATTTTTTATCGTTACATATTCAAGCTCACATTTTTACTCCTTTTTTATTGTATTTTAATTTTTTCTTCGCTATTTTTACTCGCTTGCACTTTTTATAATAAAATTTATGCAAGCTTCCTTTTTTATCCTCATATTTTACGGTATTATAATTTTTTCGTCGGAATTTCCACTTTTCACTTTTTACCCCCATTTTTCGTTACTCCAAAAATTTTATCATCAACGTACAATCCAAAAACTGGCATTTTTATATATTTTTATGCTTCTATAATTTATTAACTTCTCTACACATAAATTTGTTTTTCACGAATGCTGGAATTTTTAATTCCGATTTTCGTTATTAAAATTTTTCTTCTGCGCAAGGTATGTGGTTGCGCTCGCGTATTTTTTATCCTCTCTCTGTTTTACTTTTTTTTTGGGAGTACGCATTTTTTCAGGAGTTTCCTATACAATAATGCGAGAGAGGTCTCGGCAATTACTCAGCATGGAAAAACTGGTATGTCCGGCGAGATTCTGGCCGAACGAGTCGATCGAATAAGCGTCGCAGAGCGGAGAGAGAGAGTAGAGCAGAGCGAGAGGATAGAGGACGAAGCGATGAGGGAAGGAAGCAGCAGCAGCAGAGTGCGATAAAGAGGGAAGGGAGAATGGCGGGCGAGGCGAAGCAGGAATGCAGCTCATCGGGGAATAAGGCGAGGGAAAGACGAGCACGAGGATGAAGGAGGATGCAGCATAATATTCGCTCTCTTTGCAGCGCCGTGAGCACTCCGGATAGAGGCTAGCTCGCGCGACTCTCGGATGGATATTAGCGTTGGCGTGGAGCTGCAGCGGCCTCCTTTTGACGCGAACCATCCGAGCGTGCACGTCGAATATAAGTTTCCTCCTTCGATATCGAGCTCTCTTAACCTCCCTGGACTTAATATATTCCTACTCCCATTTTCGCGCCAACGACGAGCAAAATAATCGGCGAGACCGCGCCGACATGAACGCCGCCGTCCCTTGCGGTCCCGGAATGCGCGCGTTATTTCGACTCCAAAGCAACCCAATGAATCGAGATAAATTTCAGTTACGCAACGAGCCAGAGACGATTTTCATACTCCCCCACACTTTTTATCTCCCGCGTTTCTTCTCCTTGTTCTCGGCAACGGGCGAAAATGCCGGAGACGTAAATTAAGTCCTCGATGACGGATCCGACGACGACGACGAGAAAATCGTCGCAAAGCTCCGAAACAATTGAATATAATAATTCGCAGGAATACGATCGGGGTGAATGGAAATGCGATGCGCTCGGGAGGATATGAAAAGAGATGAAGGAAAATGGAGGGAAAACGTGGAGAAGAATTGAATTTTCGATGAAATGATTCGCGAAGGGATTGGAAAGAGAGAAAGAGATCGAGAGAGAGAGGAATAACCGCGAGACGGGCATTATTACAGTAGCATGAACCGAAGATAATGCGTGTTTGTGTTTGTGTGCAGGAAACGCGAGCCCGCGATTGGAACAAGCGAGGGATTTAACAAGGCGCAGACACCGCACCGGGCGATACCGCAAAACTCGAACGAGCTCGCACGTGCTTCACTTAACCACATTGCTATACAAGAATTTATTTCTCTCTCTCTCTCGTTCACTCTTTTTTACCCTTATCCCTCTTTTTTTACTCCGCGCTATCCGGAATCGACGTTGCATCACGTAATAATGGGAAAAAAGTTGAAAATCATCGAGAAAAGCGAGCAGGAAAAAGAAATGGAACGAAACGAAAAATCATCCGATTCGAATTATTCACGATTCACATATCTTCAGACTGTTTCGACAAAAACCTTTTATTGTCATTTTTATTGTTGATTGTAACTTGTTCGGAATTTTGTCCAGAATTTGTTATCCAAAAGTTTAAAATTAATCATATAAACATTTTTAATAATAACGAGAGAGTTTATTACAGTAATAGATTGTACTATACATAAAGTGAAAAATATATACTCTGTTTATTTTAAAACTGAATTATATTTCTATATAATGAAAACAATTTTTATTTATAGGATTTGATTGACAATGTATCAAAATCTAATATCATTTTTGAGAACTATTTAAAATAGGATTTCAAGGTATCACTTAATAATAAAATCTATTCAATTTTGCGAAAGAAAATGATTATTTATTTAGGTCGCTAAAATATATCATACAGTAATTCAAATGTAAAAATTTTAAGCAGACTTTTGTCTTGAAATATTTAGACAATAAGAATAAAGTTGAATAAGAACTAGTTGTATGTTAAAAACTATTATAGGACGTTTAGACCTGTTGAAACGTGTGTCGACGAAATGTTAAAGCTGTCAGGCTCTCTCGTTACGTTACTAATTTGGAAGCGCAGACTCGGCTGTCGTTGTCAGCGAGCGAGTTAAACAGGAAATGTTTGAGTATAGGAAAACAAAAGGGAAAAAGAGAGAAGTTTGCAAGGCACAATCGGCTTAAAGTTTAATTAATTAGGATAAAGTTCGCAATGTTAACTGTAACAGAGATTTTAATTGGCAGTTCCATATCTGCGTAATCGAATACTTATTTAACAAAGTACCATAGCCTCGCATATTGTCACGTACGGGAATAGAACGACACGCGTGCACATATGCACGGCTGGCACGAAGCAAATGAAGCGTGACGTTTCGTCTCATTAAAAAGATTGAAGCCGCAGAGACCAACTTCCGAACATCGAAACTTTTTATCATTTTTTTTTGCCAATTAAATCAACAATTTGTTTAATTTCCATCCAGCGTCGTGCTTTCTATTTTCGCTAAAAATATATACACATGTTTTCGACGGTCATGGTTTTCTCGTTATTTTCATTGAATTAATGTGATCGTTGAATTTAAATTTGTATGAATTTCGAGTACGTCAGAACGAACGTGTATTTGTCAATGACTGGCCCGTTGAAGATTTATGCCTGCGTTGCAGTTTTCTCTCCGGTCTCTCGTCATGAATCGGTATGAACTCGAAGAAAAGGGACGAGAGACGAGGCTAAATTAGCTCGCGGAGAAATATACATGCTCACGGATTAATCTTTATTGTATATTGTACACTGCAGCTGAGGATTTATGTGCACCGAATCGAGAATGGTGGGTGATTATAATCAAAATACACATACAAAATCAAAGATGAGAAATGTCGGAGAAAGAGAGAAAGTCGAAGGAAAATTGGAATGTGATGAATCTACGAGCGTGCACGAAAACACATAGAGACAGAGAGAGAGAGAGAAAGAGAGAGGTAGAATGAATGTGATGAATAAAATGAGAAGAGAAGAGAGAGAGAGGTCTGTCGATCATTAAATTCGTCCCACACGCGGGCATATTCTCATTTTCTTTTCTCTTCCATATTTTCCCATCGCCTTCGCGATGTTATTAACGAAAAATAAACTTTCCAACGTGACATTGGCACGGCAAATGAATCAACGAATTTGCCTCGCTGAAAAGTCGTCGTCGCGAAAGAAAAATAATTGCTCAACTTTCTTTTACGGTTAACTATTTTTTTGTAACTTAATGCAATTTAATAAAAATCATAAACAAGGATTTTAAACTTTCCTTTACAAGAAAAAGTTAATATGTTGTTAAAAAAAATTAACTTTTGGAATAATGTTTTGAGAGGAAAACGAACAACCTTGTAATTTGTTTTTATGGTGTAAGAGAAAATTTTTCAAAAATTTCGCTTATTTTGAACATAATGCTATACGAGAGGAAAAGTGTAACAACCTTGTAATTTATTTTAATGGTGAGAAATAATTTTTCAAAAAATCTTACTTTTATTTTAAACAAAAAAAAGTAACAACCTTATAATTTATTTTAATGGTGAAAAGAATTTTTGAAAAATGTCTATTTCGAAATGTGTTGTTTTGAGAGGAAAAAAGCAACAACCTTATAATTTATTTTATGAGGAAGAATTTTTTAAAAATCTCGCTTTTGAAATAAAGAATGTAGCAACCCGATAATTTCATTTTATGGTAAAGAAAGAATTTTTGAGAGATTCCGCATAGATGAAATAAATGTTGTGTGAAGAAAAATGCGACAAAACACGGATGTGATTTATTTTCAAGATAAAAAAAAGAAATATTTCAAATAATTCCCGCACCTGACAATGTTTTCGATGAGAAAATAGTGAGAACCCGGTTGAATTCGGTGCTGAGAAGAAAAGTGAAAAAGACTGGCTTTCGAGGTAATTTTTTCGGCGAAAAAAAAGGAAAAATGCAACAAATTTGAGTTTCGATGTTCTTTGGGACATTAAGCGGAGGAAGCGCATTCGTTGATCGGCCACCCGCGGAAAAGAGCGATACCAAAGGCAGCTAAAAGGTATAAGTTTACCTGCGACTCGGCGCGGTATATCGAGACGAAGGCGAGAAAAGAAAAAAAGGTGGAAAAAAGTGTACGAGAAATTATGAGAGAAAGAGAGCGAGAAGCGAGGTGAAAAAAAAAACGGAGAACGTGAGAGAGAAAAGAGAGAGAAACGAAGGCAGAATGTAGTTTATAGAGAGGGAGAGAGAAAGGATTGGCAAGAGAGTTCGTGAAGTCGAAAGAAACGAGGAGAAGGACGCGACAACGACGAGTGCGTCGACGAGGATGGGGACGACGACGACGACGAGGAGGACGACGAAGACGACGGCGACGAGGACGCCGAGGAACAAGACTAGGAGTATTAAACCGGTAGCTCCGGAGCTTTCTGGTTGGTTGATAAGTGGGACTAGCGGGGACTCATAGTCAGGACCCCTCCTACGTGAGGCCCCAGTCGTTACTCGAGCCCTGAAGACGAAACGCGAGCGCGCTCCTCTTCGGCGTACAGCACGAAGCATCTCGGGCTTTCGTACTCTTCGAAACGTCCTCGAAGACGTTCAACTCGGACCTCGGTGCATCGCGAGCCAATCTTCATCTCTCGGTCATTCGTAATAACCGTTTCGTCCTCTCTATTTCCTCATTTTTTCGCAACTCGTTCTCAGTTACGCGTCTTTCATCTTTTTTTCTCTTTCATTTCCTATTTTTTCTTCTTCTTCTTCTTCTTCTTCTTCTTCATTTTTCCACAAATAACGAGGTACGCAAAGAGGAGCAAAACCGTGAAAAGTTATCGTTCGCGCGGAGTAAAACACGATATTGTTCGAAAAAATCGCAGTGCACGTTTCTTTTTTTAAACAAATTGTGGCTGATATCAGGAGAATTTGCGCGAATTTTCAAGGTACGTTGAAAGGAAAGAGTCTTAAGTGGGGCTTTGATGCTGAGAAATGTTATCGTCGTGAAGCGTCGAGGACACGTTTTACAATTGAAAAATGAGCTCGAGCTGTGCCGGAAAATATTTCGTCGTGACGATTCGTCGGAGCGTAACGAGAGTATATGGCGAATCGAGAAAAATAGATACGCGCGCGATAAAGGAAAGGATTCTTTTTTCCGCGAAGTCTCCGTCACGTGGATCGTGAACGATTCAAGGACTCGCCGGGGAAATATAAGTCGAGCCTTTGAGACTGTCACGACAGCTGGCTGAGCGAGAGGCGAATCGGGATCGAGCGTGACAACCGGCACGAGACTTTGGCTCATCCATACACGCGTTTTATTATTTACTCTCTCGATGTACAAGACCGGTGAATTCCAGACGACATTGCCTCGGGGAAACGCCGGACAGCCGTCAACCACTTTTTTCTTCTTCTTCTTTTCCTTTTTATTATTTCCTCGGCGAAAACTACTTTTCTCCCGTCTCGCGAACTCCGTGTCCTCCCCGTATATCCATTTTTACCTTTTTTGCTAAAATTACTATTGCGAGAGTAAATGCTCTTCGAATATGTCACCCGGCGACATTCCTTCAAGTTTCTTCACGCTCGTAATACCTGTCACGCTCAGTTTATTCCTCCGACCAGACGCCAATCAGCTGATCGAACGGACAATTATAAAAAAATACTTTATCTTCAAGTTTTTTTCTTATCGACGTGAATTCGCTACGTTTCGAAAACAGTCGAGTACTCGCATTTGATTATGTAATCGTGCAACATTATGCTTTTGTTCTTTTTTTCTCTCGATGTGTGTGTTTGCTGTATTTTGAACCTAAAACTATATACCTGTATTTTTCATACTGGATTTGAGTTTACTAAATTTTTAATACAAAAATACTCAGAATTCATAGTAAGAGTAATCAATTGATTCATTTAAAATTATATAAAGGATGGTTTGATTCGAAATGAATTACTTTTATTAAATTATTGATATTGTTTGAAATAAAAAATTCAACTTCTACTTTTTGAATATCTGATGCCAATATATAGAGATTAAGGCTTTATCAAAATGAAATTTCGTCCTACAATCCTCTTTGTCAATAAGATTAGTATTCAAAAAGAACAGAGTCGTGCTTGCACAATTATTTGTTTTTTTTTTCAAAAATCTAAAAAAAATCCATAAAGATATATATGAATATAGATAGATTTATTAAAAAGTACATCCAATTACGAAAATTTCAAAAAAAACCGTCCCGATAACTCAATTTTTGAAAAAGTTATGGCTATTTAAAAAAAAGGGAAATTTTTTTTTCAAAAATTCATACCTTTTTTCGGATTGGGTGAAAAAATCTGAAAAAATTCTCAGAAAGGTTTTCAATAGGGTAGAAAATGATAAAAAAGTTTCAGCATAATCGAAAGGAGTCAGGTCTAAAAGTGGTCGAAACGGTGTGGAATAGCTCATATGTAGTAAACATTAAGTTATATACTTCAAAGATCACGAAACCGAACTCAAGACCATATCGTTAACAGTGAATTAGATATTCACGTGTGTGAATTCAAGAGCTCCAAAATTGGATAGTCTTTGAGATTGATCCTGTCACGCGCTGATCAAGCACTTGGCATTTAAACTCGAACACGTATAGCGATCACGTGCTCTCGTGCATTAATGATGGAAGCGTTAACTGGATGTCCAGAACAGTTGAGCCAACTTGTCATTTCTGTATATGAGTATAGATATGTATATAAGCATCTAATCACTGCAGCTGACAGGTTGGCGTCTAATAACTACAAATCCTTCACCCCAGACGCTTCGAAACAGTACCTGACCCAAATCAGAATCCATTTTCGTTCTATTGGATTTCCGTGTATTCACCGCGCGATAGGATCTTCAAAGAGAGATTAACATCTTATCGAGCGATCTTGGATAGAGAGTAGACACAGTGCAATCTGTAGTCAGAGTGTCTCTACGTGTAATATGCAGAATAATTTGTTAAATATTGAATCTATCTAAAAGTGTTTCGAGACACTATAAAAACTCTAATGTATAAATGTTCATTTGGCTTCATTTAATTTCAATAAAAGGGAACATCAGGTGTCCGCATATTGAACGTCCAGTGTTTGAAAAAACGCGAGGATCGATCGGTGGACGAAAAGAAAAATGCGTTTGCTGATATTTCGTAGGAAGAGACCGTGTCGGAGCGCGGTTCTGGTGCACCGAGTGCAGAGCGACGGTGCGTAATGAGTATGCGGAATATATAGAGGAGAGAATAAAAGGAGGGAATGTTGGAAAGGCGACAGGCGCGAGAAAGGTGCGATGGAAGAGAGATGGGGAAATGAGGAAGATGGCGATAGGAGAGATAAGCGCGCGGGCGAGAAAAAGACGGAAACTGTGAATGGGAAAGGCGCTCGAGGAAAGAGAGAGAGAGAGGTCTATTTTCAAGACCAGTGTACGAAAGTGTGTACACACACGGCGGTGCTAAGGCGACGCTGCTTCTGTTGATGCTCCGGGTTAACGCGATCTAGAACTCCCTTAACGGTAACACGCCGTTTTTTCTTCCTTTTTCCCTCTTCACCGCCCTCTCTCCCCAGCGCTTCTTCCTCCTCCTCCTCCTCCTTTTTTTACTCTTTTCGTCCGAGTCAGACTTATCCTGAGAGATTCTCCGCTGGCTATACGCTCTCGAGATGTGCATCCCAGAATCCACGCGAGCTCGCGGAAAACCTCTCCACATGCAACCTTGCTTTTGTGCAATTTTCACGCGCACGAGAAAAACGAATTGCCCGTAACGAAAAACATCGCCCATGGTAGACACGGGAAATTGGAACGAAAATTCATTTTCTTCGCATTTTACGTGTTACGAAATTAAATTAATATTTTATTATTGTGAAAAATGATGAAACTATTTATTGGATATTGAAAAAAGCGATAGTACGACGTATTTTATGGATTTGAAGAGTATTTCTTTTCTTACATCGACTTCTCTCTCTCAGGCTGCCCTTCAAATAAATTGATATTGAAGGGCGGAAAAAGAGGATAATAGTTGGCGAATAATAGCGCCCGAGACGCGAATCGAGAAAAACGCTTTTTTGTGTAAGTCACTATCGAGTCGAGTGATTTAGAAGTGATTGAATAGAAAATGGCTTTGAATGAAAAATTCCCTCTTGGATATTTTACTCGGAAAAACAATTCTTCTCTGAGATTCAATTTATTCGACTAAATTTCAACTGGTAAATTCGACAAGTTATGGCGCTGGGAATGTCGAGATAAAATCCATATTATGAGAGAACCATTACCGAGAATAATGAGGGTGAAACTCGTTTCCCATCGAGGGTGAAGGGGCCAGTCGTGAGGCACACAACATGAAAAAGTATTCAAGACTGAATGAGAATTCGTAGATCTATAGATAATGAATCAATTCGGAATTAATCGCTTCATATAATCGTCGACTTTTTAGATGGAAACGGGACAAGAGCTCGGGATTAATTAATGAAATTGTTAACTCTTAATTTCTCGTAAAAATATAAAATGAACGACTCGGGCCTCGTCGTATATATTAAATGCATCATATTAAACTTTAAACTGCATCTTACGTCGAGGAAGATTGCTTTTTCAACTCTATTATATAAAATTTAATCGATTTTTTAAATATCGAAGCTTTTCTTTAGTACTCAATTCTATCCAGATCCCTATCAGTTACGTTGAAACATGTATGTTAATTAAAGCCATAGTTCCTTATTGACAGACCTTGAAGAAATATTATCAAAACTCCACTTCCTACCTCAATGTAAAAAATTCAATTTTCAAATAAATTCCGAATATTTCATCTACTCTAAAATAATTTTCTCTCATGAAGTAATTAATATCAAGAGCATATTAAAAATGTTTTTAAAATATGTGTACATGTATTTCTGTTGGCAGGGCGTAATCGGGTCAAGAGAGGTAGCTCGCATTTCGACGAAGTGAAAAAAAAAATCGGTGTAATATCACGACGGTTGATTGTTTTTTCTATATTCTCTTTCCAAATCGCGGATTCTCGAAGAACGATAACAATCTCGTGATTTTTTTCTAATATTTTTAAATCTCAATTTTTGATTGTTGGACGGAAAGAGGGAGAAAGTAAATTGAATAGAGAAATAAAATGAGGAGTTTAGCACTTGTGGTGATTCTGACGGTCGCGATCGGAAGCGAGGCTCTTCCGCCGAGCACGACGCAGACACGGACCCCGCCGTCAAGAATGAAGCAAACGACGCCGATCCCGAGCACGAGTCTGGCGTCCTCGACGGCCTCGTCCAAAGCGGCCTCGGTGACCCCGGCGACGAACGTCGAGCAAAGGACCAAGAACACGGACCAGGCGAGCAGCTCGACCAAGAGACCTTCCAGTTCGACCACCCAATCGGATTCAAATTCCATCTCGACCACCACCGGCCAACAGACAACTTCCGTCAAAGAGACCAGAGAATCCACCGCCAAAAATCGTCCCCAGATCAAAATTACGACGAATTACACGAGCGTCGGCGAGGTAAGTTCATATATGTATAATTGAAAAAAATTTCATTTCATTGCCTGATTCTTGGTCGTTAAATTGTTAAGACACGGGATTAACGACTACGAAACAAATATCAATCGCGCTTGCGATTGTAAATATTATTTTATACGGACGAATAATTTTGAAAAATTGTGACACGATTTTTAATAAATTATTTTGAAACAATTGGAAAAATCGTGATGCGATTAACTAAAAGCTTTATATATGTCAGACTAACTGACAGAAAAACTTTCAAAAATTTGTCTTTTGTCTTTTACACCTCTTTCAAAAAGAAATATCCATTTTTACTGATACCACAACTTCTCAACGATGTCATCGTACAAATTTTTGAAGTTTTATCGAAATTTTAGATTTTAATATAAAATGACACCTACACTGATTATTTTTTCCAAATATTCTCAATTATATTAGGTGTATAACTTAATTTTTACATATTTTTTCTTCGGGCTTAATATTATATATTTAAAATAGAAATATTTTCGCGGTCTTTTGTGAGTTTGTAAGGATCGGACGCAAGGTTTCAAAACACCGAACGACAAATCTACGTAAGTTACATAACCTCTCAGAATAGCAGAGTTTACGATGACAACTGATAAACAGCACACTCGGCACTGCATTTTATACGAATTCCAACAAGAAAAAAATTCTTCTAAAGCACGAGAATCAACTTGTAGGTTCTCGGTACCGACGTTGTGTCTTATGAAACGTGTAATTATTGGTAAAAACGTTTTAGAAATAATAATTTCGATTTAAGTGACCAACCGCGCCCTGGACCACCTCGAAAGTTTGAAGATGCGGAATTGTAAACTCTACTGGATAAAGACTCAACGCAAACGCAACAAGAGCTTGCAGCTCAGCTAGGAGTCATCCAAACAGCGATTTCCAAGCGTTTGCACCAAATAGGAAAAATTGAAAAAATTGGAAGGTGGGTTCCACACATGTTAACCGAACACAACTTAGGGCAGCATATGAACACGTGCCTTTCACTGCTTGCCTGGACACAAAAAAGGATTTCTTGTGGAAAATTATGACGGGTGACGAAAAAAATATTTTTTATGAGAATCCCAAACGTAAAAAGTCGTGGGTAGATCCCGGGGAACCCAGTACATCGACCTCGAAACAAGATATCCGCTTAAAGAAAATTCCCCTGTGTATCTGGTAGGATATGAGGGGTGTACTTTATTTCGAACTCTTGGAAATTGGTCAAACGGTGACTGCAGAATGCAGAACTCATATCTGGTAGGATATGAGGAGTGTACTTTATTTCGAACTCTTGTAAATTGGTCAAACGGTGACTGCAGAACGCAGAACTCATATCTGGTAGGATATGAGGGGTGTACTTTATTTCAAACTCTTGGAAATTGGTCAAACGGTGACTGCAGAACGCTAAAGCCGACAATTGAACAAACTGAGCGAGGAACTTGATCAGAAAAGGCCATTTATTGGGCAAGGCAGCAGACAAGTCATACTGCTGCATGACAACCCTCGATCTCACGTTGCTCGCACGACTCAGAAAACTGTCTTGGATTTGGGATGGGAAATTCTCCTACACGCGGCATATTCACCGAACCTGGCCCCATCCAATTACCGTTTGTTCCGGTCAATGCAGCACGCCTTAGTGGAAAAAGAATTCGTCGATGCCTTTATCGCCTCGAAGCCTGCAATTTTTTTTCGCAACAGGATTCGTATGGTACTTAAGAGATGGCGCAAGGTCATAGACAACGATGAACAATATTTCCAAGATTAAGTTCGTTGTTATCTATTTTTTTATATAAAATAAATTTTATGAAAAATCTGTAAAAATTAAGTCATACACCTAATAATTCGTCCCCGAAAATATAAAAATCAATAATTATAATATTATATGCTATATAAAAAAAACATGAAATTTAAAAAAAAATATGAAAAAATGGAAGTTTCGTTGGAGTTTTGTGGGCGCGGAAGTAAGATCGAGCGCGCATCCGATTTAGAGAAAGGAGGATCCAGATTTGCGGTTTTTTGTATATGTATGGTCGCGCGTGCGAACAAGAAGCAGCGAGGAATGAAAAAAGCCAAGGGATCGTGGTGTACGCAGACGAGGACAAGCGAGATAGAGAAAAATCAGAAAATGGGTCAACTTCGAAAGCGAGAAATCGTGTCCTTTGTTTTCTTCTTCATCGATCCTACACAATACTTTTCTGATGACGGAAATAAATCTCGTCCGGAGCCCGGTACATTTTTTCCCACCGGTAGAAAATATATTCAACGATTATTTACCGACGTACGGGCTCTTTTCATTAAAGAAAAAATAAAACGAACGTTATTTTTTCGCAAATACAATAATTAACTTCAGGATGGGCATAAAAAAAATTGATCGTTCAATCAAGAAGAACGGAAGATAAAGAATCGTGTTTAACTTTAATCACGGTGCATTAGCGATGAACGAGAAGAAATAACAAAAGAAAGGCGCACGTCGCTGAGATTCCCAGGAGCTCGTAGAAAGAAGAAAAATTAAATGAAATAAAATAAACACGAAAAAATGCCGAGCATTTGAGTGCACGAGCAAATTAAAGTCGTTTAAACCCGAGGCGAGAACGTTTATTTTATTTTGTTTTTTTTTTCGTTTTTCTTTTCGTTTTTTAAATTTATTTTATAAAAATGAAAGAAGCGCGAGGAATTTGTTTTAAACGAGAACAATCGTCGACGGTGCTTAAAAGTTTCGATCCATTCTGGTCAACAACGGACAGAAAATTAGGCTTAACTTCGTTAAAGAGAGGAAAAAAAGCAGAGAGACGAGAGTGGTCGGACGGACATGAATAAAGGGAATTGGAAGAAAAAGAGGAGGAAGCAAGAGAAAAGCGACGAGGCCACTGTTTCGCTTCGATTAAATGCACGAACAAAAAGCACCGTCGAGATATAGAGGAGGATTGAAAGCGCTTGTAAGAGCCCGAGGAAGCAAAATGAGGGGCCAGGGGGACAGGAAGAATGATGGATTAGAAAAAAAGGTTGAATCGTGCACGGTTGGCTAGTCAAGGAGCAAATGCCTACTGGACAGAGTTTTTAATCTCGGCAATGCAACTCGAGGGCTATTTATTTCACCATCGTCCGAATAAATTTCAATTAATCGATTCCAAATTCAAACATAATTTCACGTACACTTTTCCAAAATAATTTTTATTTTCGAAATCAGTCCACAAAGACAATTCTTTATCACAAAATTCTACGTTTTTTCATACTAAATTTAGCAATTTCGATCATAAAAATCATCAGATCAATTTATAATAATATTTTACGTAAAAAAAACACATTGTTAAGAGTATATAAATGTCGTGAGTGAAATTGGGGGGCACGAAATCGACTTTTGTGCACTCTCGTAATAATCGGAACAAGGCGTCCTGGTTAGCAGCTCGAAACCTTCGTGACCTTTTTGAGAGGGCAATCGGGGATAAGGACAGCGAGGATGCAGAAGAAAATCGGAAAAAATATCAGCGGGAATATAAATGTATAGATGAAAAATGTGAAAGCGGGAGAGTTAAAAAAGGTGAAGGAAATAAGCGTTGGAAGCAGAGGTTGCATGCATGTCCCGGCATCGTTTTCTCTCCGATGGGCCCGTGCACCGGGGGATAACGCGGGGAAGAAGAAGAAAGAGACAAGTCCAACATGGCTGCCATTTATGCACTCACACCGCGGGTCCGGGGCGAGGATAAATGCGAATAAACGCGTGTGGAGAATCGTTCGTGTGTGTCTTTCTCTCTCTCTCTCTCTCTTTCTCCCGGGAAAGATATTTAACGTCTGGAGGAGCATAATATGTATTGAAATAAAGAATAAGCGCTTTCGTGCTCGTAAGTGGACGCGGTGGCGAAGAGCGGCTCATTACGTCCCGCGCCGAGCTTCGATATGTATTTATTCCCCAACTTGGTACCATGTATATACGAATCGAGGCGATATCTCGCTAACGCGTCTGTACACACGCCTCGCGTTCAACGAGAAAACATGCCAATTTTTCTTTTTTTATTTATCTCTCTCTCTCTCTCTGGCTCTCTTTAATCTTCCCTTTTTCACCTTTTCTTCATCTTCGAGAAAAAGGAAGAAAAGCGAACGCGGGGATAAAATTACGCGTACGGGCAACACTTTTGCAGCTCACCGAGAGTCATTAAGCCTCCGAGAGCCTTTAGCTCGGATAACCTTAATGACTCCCCCACGGGGCTTGTATTATTCGATGCAACAACATACTTCTCTCGATTCTTCGCTTCTTCTGCACTTTTGTTTTCTCCACTCTCGTTTCGCTTTGTACTTCCCTCTCGCTCTTTTTTCACCTCATCAGACACTTTTTTTTCAACCTCGTCGTCATAAATTAATCATCAATTGCATGAAAATAAAATTTATTCGTTTTATAAGGGAAAATTGGTCAATAAAATAAATGCACGTATACGATATATGCAGCTCTAATGGAATTTTTCACTCCTTCCTAGGTTTTTTATTAATTCATTTAGAATTATTTCGAGTCTCGAACATGCAAAAAAATATTAATGATTTCCTCATCATGGGGTTGGTATACGATTTAATAGAAACAGATTTTCTACCTTTTTTTCCACTCACATTCGCCTTCTACTTTTTTGCTCCAATATTTTTACCTCGTAAGGAACTTTTTTCGCGCTCATATAAATTGATCACCAATTATATCAGAATAAAATTCATACGAGGAACAATTAGTCGATTGATCGTCAATATCGTCAAAAAAAAATTAATTGGAAAAACATCTGTATATGGAGGCATGCATGAAATAAAACATATGTACTTTTCAAAATTTAATCACCAGAAATTAGTTTTTTTTTTTGGAATAATTCACATATTATATTTAATGCTGGGTTCATTCTTTGCACGCCTTCTTTTTAATTCCGTAAGGAAGAAGTGCACTACCAAGTTCTCGGACTGGCTCATTTTTGTTCTCGCTGCAGCTGGCATAAATTAAGAAATATAATGGTCGTCATTGCACCGGCAATTTGTTTCCAGCTTTTTCTTCTTTCTTCGTCTCTTTCTCTCTTTCTCTCGTCGAGTTCGCTATTAGGGTCAATCAGGATAATTATGGTACTGAAAGTAACTATGATAGTCATGTTTTTCTCGAGGAAAAAAAGCGAGAGAGATATTCGAGCCTACCCTTTAATTATCCATACCAGATCGTTCCTAGACACAGATCCACACGCGTATATTTTTTAGCCCGAAAAAAAGAGCTTCATTCCAAATACGATAATATATATTCCAATTAAAATCTCGACAATTCTAGCCCTCTGACACTTTTCGAGCTCCGATAAGCATTTCGTTTCACGCCTCACGACTCCTGTCATGCGATAAAAAATAAATTAACGTCGAGTGAGTGGAGCTCGTAAAAAAAGGATAATGACAATAATAAAACAAGCCAAACAGAAGAGGAAAAAAGGGACGCGAATCTCGGTAGATAAATTGCTGAAAAAACGACAAAAGAATGTTTAAAATTGAAATACAGAGAGAGAGAGAGAGTATATGAAGAGTGTAAAAAAATGAATGAAAGATCGCGAGAGACTCTCTCGTTGGCTTGCTTCGGGTCCGAGGAAAATTCCAGGGAGAATTCAAGCGCGTTCTCTCTCTCTCTCTTTCTTCTCTCGATAGAGAAACATGCCTCGTTGCAGCGCTCCTCGCTTTGCATCCATCGCTATCGCGGATTCGCTTGGAAGCACCGCGTTATTTACGAGCGTTTTCCTCGTCTCGTAACGCGCCCGCATGTGTGCGGCCACTTGGCAAGCAGAAGAAGGGACGGAAAAATATAAAGAATGATGTAGCTCGTTAGAGGCCGAAGCTCGGCTAATTATCGATCAAAATCAATCATCGTCCCCCCGGCTCGCTCGGGATCGCGCGCGCAACGCGAATACCGCGCGCAAACGAGAAGGATTCTTGAGAAATCGGTAGCGAATGATCCACCGTTTATTTTATTTTCAACGCTCCCGATCGATTCGTCTCGTGTGTTTATTGTCCGCTTCCCAACCGATTGAGCATTCAGACGCGAATGTACGACCTCGCTCGTTCATTATCCCGCTCTCTGTGCCCTGAGAAATCTTATACGATAAACTCGAATTCTTTAGCGATTCACGATTCACGGTTTTCTTCGATAAACACAAGTTTCCACGTCTCTTTCCCCGTACTTTGAGAACTTTTATTCGATCGTTTTCATTTTTGTAGCTCTACTGGCAACGGCGGATTCCTCTCGTCTATATTTCTGTTTGTTCAACGATAATGCTGTTTATTCGCCGTATTTTTCTATATTTTTTCCATCATCAGAGTTTATTATTTATATAACTTTTTTTCCATCTGAACTTATTTATACAATTTTTTCTTCTATAACTCATTTACTTTCCTCCTGCTATACTTTTATAAAGTTTCCGCTTCACTGGAAGTCTCATTCATATCGTGATTTGATTTTCCCATCGAGCGTAATGGAGTTTTTTTCCGGATGAACATGAAATCTTTGCTCGTTCTATAACTTTTCTGTTCGTCTTCGACTTCTTTTTCCGGTGGCATTATATTTTATTCCTATTCGAAAACGCGCACTTTTCTCGTTTCAATATTTAACGATACATTCTATTCATCCGGAGACTCTGATTAAAAGTCATAATAAAAATTTTATTTTTCAAAAATAAAAATATTATGACGTTGAATTGTATCGTTTACTCTAATTTTTCGTCTGAAATTCAGAGATTTTTTTTTTCATAAAATACAATACCACGGTTTTCGTAGAACGTTGAGTCTAATTTAACCTGAAATTCCGACGAAAATATCGGGACGATGAAGGATATAATCGAGGATGGGATAAAGTAAAAAAAAGCGCCGAGACAAAGGGGGCCAAGAGTGTAACTGTCGCGCGAGTCTCATGCGCTGTGTTATTTGTTTCGCGATCATTGTCGCCCCGTAATTTCATTATGCCGGAAAACGAAGAAAAAAAAGCAACGAGTAAAGAAAGACGGAGAAAAAAATGCGTGTGAATTTTTGAGGCTCGCACACAACGATCGTAATCGTGCCGGAAGTTCCATCTGTGCATTCGAAGTCGGAACAATTTCGCCGCGAGTTATATATACGAACAACAATCGAAAGATGTCGCATTATTCGTTCTTCCGCTTTATTCCCAACGTGTGACGCGAGAGATTGAACAAAAAAATGAATTAAAAAAAAAGTTACAAAGATAGAGAGTGTACGAATATAATTTCCTTCAGGCTCGCTTTCACGCTCGTCTCCCGCGCGAGCCCACGTGCGGACGTTACGCGAGATCTCTAACGTAAGGGGCAGGATATGACCTCGTTCGACGACTTTTTTATCCGCACCGCCATTTTTTTTGTTTTATTATCCGAGCTCCAAACCGCGCTCGAATCACTCGCAGGATATATTTTCCTCGCGATATTTTACACCTCGATAAGCGAAAAACGTGTTTTCTTGCCTGTGAATAAGCGACGAATCGTCCCAGCTCGGCCACTCATTATCGCGCCCTTTTCCTCGCATTCCTCCCATTCAATCATTTCCATGCTCATTTTAATTCACTCGAGATAATTCTTAACGGAGCACCTTCGAGAAGGCTTTTTTTTGTTCCGTGCGATCGAGTGTTAACCGCGCTTACATACTTTTTCCGTTGTAAATATTCATCGCTCTCGTTGTCCGAGGGATATTTATTCTACTATTTTATAATGAGAAAATGAAAATGAAGATTTTAAATAGAAGCATTTAGCGGAGGGCTCTCTCGCCGGAGGATCGCATTTCCATATTTTCTTTCACGGCAAGCACGCCGGAGAGCGCCGACTCCGTTTGAGGAGGATTGTGGTAAAAGCAGGATAAGTGCAATCAAACTTAGATGATAAGAGGCAAGAGGAGAGAATATGAATCTCTGCACTCGTTAATACATGGTGGCAGGAGAGAGGGGGGGGGGGGGGCTTGAGCGCGAAGAAAAATGAAAAGAAGAGTAGGAGGAATCGGAGAGAAAGACGGATACGCGTGTGCGAAGAACAAGTGCCCGGAGGGCCTCATCGCTCAAGCCTCAACGTCAACGAGAAAATATATTCCGAGCAATTTCCGCTCCGTCTCCCTTTCGTTGCTCCCAAGGTCTCGTTGCACAAATAGAAATTAGTACGGGAATTATTCAACGAATGCAATTTTTCATCTCGAGTCAAATATACATTATTTGTATAATTAAACGAGCAACAAATATTTCTCAAATTATCCTTTAAATATATATATTTGTCTGATGCATATGCGCTCACTTATTTTTTGCTTATTAAAATCATCGTACGTTCGGTCAATTATAGTTTCTCGTCGGGTCGGTGAAAAAAGTTGTAATTACAGAGAGATTGGATTTCGCACGAATCGTTCGTCCATCAAATTTCGTTTCCCTTCTTAATTAAAATTATCTTGTACGTCTAATCAATTTTATTTTTCTGTCAAGTTGGGAGATGAGCGAACGAATGAATAATAATAAAGGTTCTCTCTCCCAGAGCTGAGCCAGCTCGCTTCGACAAGGCGAGGAACTCATCCTCGAGGATATGCACGCACGCGCGCTCTATGGCTGCACTTTTATCTGCGGCTTTTGAGGAAGGTACACGAGAAAAAGGACGGTAAAGAACCTGAAATTAAGTAACTGAGAGAATGAATTTTTTTCACGAATAAAACGAAAAGAACCTCCATGATGGAAAATTGAAAGTCAGGTAGAAATGAGAGCTTTCGAAAGCTCTTCAACGTAATATGAAACGATGTATCTCCGAAGGAAACTTCCATCATTATCTCTCAGCATTTCAACACTTTTGAATTTATTTTAAAATAAATTCAATCAATCAATTAAGGAGGTTGGCTACATATAATAAAATGATAAAAATTCGTTCAAATTTGGAGAGAATATTCTTCCATATGAAATACGTGAATACAATTTTTTTTACGATTTTCGTATACGTATTTTTCGAACAATTGAACCATGAAATAGCCATTTTTAGACAATATAGATATACATTACGTGTATAAGGATGTAACTTTACCACTCGATTACTCGAAAATAGTGTAGACGATATTTTTTTCTGAATTTATATAAATTTCTTTAGTGACGAAGAACATTCTCTCTAATTTTTATCATATTCTTAACAAATTTTCTTTCCCTATACGTACAGAAAAAAATGGGTTTTGCACCCATTTTTACATAGGGATAAATCCAATGTTAACATTGGAGTAAATCCTATGTTGACATTGGAATTGTTCCTATGCGAAAATGGGAATAATACCCATTTTTTATAGGTACATAGGTATTATTCCTATATTAACATTGAAGTAAATCCTATGTTAACATAGAGATAATTCCTATAAAAAAATGGGAATTATATCTATGTTGAACATAGTAAATACCACGTCATTTATTTCCACCATTTGTAGCCAACCTCCTTAAGGTATATTTATCTTGCATATAAAAACTAGCTTCCGTATGCCTGTGTCCACAAAACTCGGAAACTATAGAAGATGGATTGACTTGAAATTTTTACTGTACATTGCATTTTAACAGAACATTTATATATACTTTTTATTCCGAAATTACAGCGGAAAGGAAACATTTGATAATATTTGACAAATGACTCATTGTTTGAAATTTTTTTTTTCGACTTTAAAAGCCTATTTGATCGGAAATTTGTCTTAGATAACGACAATGCCACTTATTCAAGACGAAATCCACGAATTCATATTGAACAAGCCAAAAAATTGATTTTTTAGTAGTTTTTTGAATTTTTCAATATAAATCCTTGTATTATTGTGTCCTGAATAAGTAACATTTTTGTTATCTACGGAAAATTTCCAATCGAATAAGGTCTTAAAATCGAAAAAAATTCAAAAAATTGTTCATTTTTTCAAAAATCTTTAAAGTGTCATAACTTTTCAAATAACTAATGAAATAACATAATTCTCGCGCCATTCGCTTCGTTTTACAAAAATCTTTAAAAATCACCGTTAATATATAAAGTTAATTGGTCAAAAAATAGAAACGATACTGTAATTTGAAATTTTCAGTGTGCGTTCGAAGCCGCGCGACCCGAATTTTTACTTGCAGTCCAACAGAGGCGTAAACTCCGTTGGGGTTATAGATAAGATTTCACTATAAAATCGCATTGCATTCGATTCACATGACACGCAGATTTCACCCTTGTGTCACTAGTAATGGATAATGGATAGATGAATAATGTATCATGGTTGAATTTTGAATTGGGGATATTTATTTTGATTCACGACACGTTCTTGTTAAATGTTTTGTGTTCTTGACTAGAAGGTTTCTGTCTTGTCGTCCGGATGTTATTGGTCGGTTTTCATACTAAGTTTTTCTTTAAGAAAAACGTGTAGTAGAGAGGAGGGAGGGGGACGGTCGTGAAAATTTTTTCGGCGACAGCTGGTCCGTGAATAATAAAAATGAGTGGATGGAGTGACTATCTTGGGATTTGAAGGAATTCCCAAATTTCGGGGTTTTCCATATTTTTTTTGGAGAATAATTTTTAATCCTTTTATTGGCCAGGAATTCCAAGTTTTTACGATGTATCTTATCGTAAAGGGAAGAGGAAGAAAAATTTGGTTCGGTAGGGAACAGTGTATGACTCCTATATATAAAAATTCACAAATTTTTTTTTCGAGTCTATTTGACCGGAAATGTTTCGTATAGATAACAAAAATGGTACTAATTCGGAGTGTAATCCCAGAATTAATATTAAACAATCCAAAAAATTGGATTTTGGATAAGTTTCCTTATTACCGCGAGGACGCGAAGTTTCCGAGCCACTATAACCTGATGTCAGTAATTAATAAAAAAATCAATAATGTGATTGACAAATCAATATAGTGAACTTTTTTAAAACGACAATGCACTGTTTGTGAATATTTTCGATGAAATCGTTCAAGTTTGACTCCAAAAAAATTATTCATCTTAAATGGATAAATTACTTAAAATTTATGCATATAGTTATTTCGAAAATACATTTTCATCTGTGACTCGACTGCAAAAGTTGTGCAACTTTTAGAATGAGCCGGTGGATGAAAGAGCCTGTAGAGACGATGTATTTATCATGGAATAAAAGACGACCTACTCAAGGCTCAGCGATGAGGAGAGTATTTTCCATGACACGCATACTCGCGTTTCTCCTCTCGCGCCAAGAGGAACGCTTCTTTTTTCTTTTCTATTCATACATGCATCCGTATTTTTCTTCTCGCAACGGTGTATGCCATTTGGAAGTTATCATCAGCGTGGCAAGTTCACGAATTTGCATAATTACATGGAACGAGTTGCGGGCACCGAGATATGAGCCGGTCTTTTCGCAAATCCACTTCTATTCATCGCTCGCTTGCTCGTCATATCCTCTCCTCCTTCTTCTTCGTTCAATCTCAAGACAGGCCCTCATGACATTTTTTAATTAAAAGATTGACGTACTTGAAAAAAATGTAAATATACGCAGATTGATTATTTTTCAAGGTGTCGATTCAAGTTTCCAACAGCGGTTGAGAAAATAATCTCCGATGACCTTGATTACACGTCCAGCAGGTTCGACAAAATTGTTTTTCCTTTGCCTTCGCTTTTAACGATTTTTGACATATTTTTATTTTATTTCACTTTTTTTGCAATTTGACGTGTCTTTTTGAGTTTTGAAATATATAAGTAAGAATATCGACATTAGGATTTTTTTAAAGTAACTCTGATGAAGACCGACGAAGAGAAAACTTTTCAAGAGCTAACAAGTTGAGTAAAATTCACGAAAATGAGAGGAACAAATCTACTTACAATCTGGGCTTTTGAAAGTTTTTAATGAGAGAATCTCAAGATTATTTTTCCAAGGAAAATTTTAAGTACGTTGAGATTGAAAGAGAATGAAGAACTATGAGGTAACTCTAGAGACTTTCATGTCTCTTGTGAACTGTATTAAAACGTTCTTAATGATTTCAGAATATTAATAAGAATTCAATAATCCTACTTAAAAGGGATTTATGATTTCATTTATAACCATACAATTAAACTTAAATATATCATACACTTTTGTAGAACTTTTTCTGATAAGCTTCTATTTCTTGAGCTTTTCAGTATGCTGATAAAAAAACGACGGAACTACCTGAAGCGATAGTCTCTACCTTGATCTGAGAAAATTGACGACAAGGGGGTTGAACGTCATTTCTTTTTTTTAAATATGCACATACTTCCTAGTCGAGAGGATAATAAAAGGACGTCGAGGATATTTTACTCGAGAAATAACGGTGTATCTCCCTGAAGTCGTATCCAAAGAGAGAGAGACAGAAAGAAAAAGAGAGAGAGAGAGAGAGAGAGTTTATACCACTTGGACGAAAGACGTACGAGAGAGGTTTCGCATCTCGTTTTTTTTCCTTTCCTTCCTCCTCTCTGAGGAAGTCTTGGGAGAGATCAAAATCTGGATGAGGAATGCCAGTGCCCGTAATTATCTGATTGCCAGCTTGAATGTGTGCAAGAGAGAGATGCTGCTTGAAGCTATCAAAGTATATAAACACACGGACACGCGGAAGCGAATAAGTTCTATATAAAGTTGGCAAAACGAGCGAAAACGCACACACGAGCCATTTCTCGTGTGTCCCGCTGCTCGTTTTTCAGTTCCGCTCGTTCTGTGCTCCCAGCACGTGTAGACAAGCTTACCGGAGCCCGCCGGGGTCAAACGAAAGGATGACTCACTACTTTTACTCCAATGCAAAACGTACCGGAAGCTGCCTCCTGCCCCCGAATTCGAGTGATACATTTTTTCAAACGAATACCGCAATACCGTGCACTTTTCGTATAACGCATCATGCATAATTATTATATAAACGAATTATAGACGATAAACCATCTTCCATATAGCAATAAATTAATAATTTCCTGAAATCATTTCGTTTATGAAATATTTAATGTATATTTCGTATTTTTATCCTATTAGAAATTGAGAATTATGTTTTTTAACGTTTCTGAACGTTTCCATAAAATGTGGAATTAAATCGACTTTTGCGTTTGTTGAAATGTAATTTTTTTTGCAGTAGTATATAGTCTCTCTTTTTCAATTATACGAAATGATGCATTTATTTCAGACTTCAAAAGCACAAAAATTTTTACTTTGACCATATAATACTTCAATTTCATTCGTATTTATTTTTTCAAAGATTATACAATTTTTGTCATTCCTTCTTTTCAGTTATACTCTGTTATTTAAATTGTTCTCTATGTTATCCTTTTTAATTATTCTCTGTTGATAATCGCATTTGACTGAAAACTCTCGACTTTGGCTCGAAACCGTTTTAATTATTCCTTTTACGCAGAGATATTTGAGAGGGAATAAAAATGGTGAAAAAATGTGGATATAAAATATTGTTGACGGCGTTAAAGTTAAAATACGCTGAATCACAGAGAACGGAAGGAGGAAACTGTTTCGGATTATCCCGGGTTGGGTAAGATTACCTTGCAAACAGGAAGTTCAAATTTAGTTCGGTAATCTCTACGCCGCGGTCAATGCTACCTGTTGACACGCCGAGGAAAATTCAACGCAATGAGCGATCGTTCGAAAAGTGCATCCTCATTTTCCCTTTTCTCTTATTTGCCTTCGGTCTTTTTTGTTTTTGCTTTTTCAATGCGGTAGGAAGCGGCAAGCGAGAATTATGCACGAAGGGAATATTTTCTCAACGACTCACGAGATTTTTCGAGGGATGGATGAAAAAGTTTTTCTCCCTATATACTCCCAACGATAATTACTCAATAATTATTCCCATGATTTTTTTCTCCTCCCTTCGCTCAAAGTTTCAGTTCGTTGCATGGATACGATCATTATATAATCGAGTGTGCTATCATTTTCCCGTTCTATTTTTTGAAATAAAAATCTCTCAAAAGGAAAATCATGAAGGGAGAAAAATTTTGAAAATAAAGTTTAAGGACGTTGAGTTCGTACTGTCCCATTCAAAAGTTTCGTACCTTGTATTATTTTATGCTGACAGATTCATTTTAATATAAATGAGTCTTGAATCATATTAAATGATTTTGGACACGTATCTTTCTTGACATTAAATTTTTTTGAACTAAGACACTCTGCCCTTTACCGAAAAAGGTCCTAATTTTTTAATTTCGATCATTTTTTCAAGTGTTTGATTCATAGAGGTTTTTTTGCTGATTTAGAAACAGTTTACCAAAACTTTATTTAATTCTCATATTTTAGAAAATGTTGCTGACACACATTCTTAATTTTTTTTTGAAAATTTGTCTGACATGAGCTAAATTCTTTTAAAAATTTTTCCTGCGGTATATATTTTTCTCTTTCACGTGTCTACATCTCCGATTGTTGAGAAAAGCCTTTTCTCGCCGGAATTAATCCTCGTAAAGGCACGATTTAACGATACGCATTTACCACCTGCTCTCGCACTCGATTCAACCTTGATCCAGTTTTCCACCTCACGGGCTCAGAATTCCTTTTTTCCCCGAGTTCTTCCTTCATTTCCTCTGCCTTCGCTCAATCTCACTCAATCGCGTTCATTCATAAATTATTCATTGTATAATTATTCACGATCTTTGCTTATTGCTCCTGTTTGTGCACCTTCGCTCAATTAATTCCTACACGCTGCCTTAACACAGTCCAAGACAAATCTTTTTCTCTTTCACCTCGAACGATATCCGACAACATTTTTTCCCAATATTCGAATCAAGACCCATCATGCGAGTGAAAAAAATCTTTTTTTTTTAATTTAATCTCGATCGTTTTATATTGAGTCTTTTTACCGCCTCAGGGAAAAGTGAGAGAAATGCATTTTGGACGTCAAACATTTTTTTTCATTACTGTACAGGGATTAGATTTACTACGTGTGAAAAGATGTATGGATGAAAATACAGAAAAAAGGAGTGAATTAATCATAATAAATTTAACGAACGTACTTTTCGTCACGCTTTGTACTTTTTTCCACCTCTCTCGAGACACAAGTTTCACGCGAAAGGTGGAAAAATCTCACCTCGTCGCTAGTGAGAATTTCAAATGAGCCCAATTATTTTTGGCTCGTGTTATTCTCTAACGCGCGAGATTAAAAGAAATCGGGTAAACAAGCTCGAACTTTTTTAAAAACGCAAGACAAAATGAGGAGGAGCGAAAACTCGTTGCACGAACGAGAGAAAAAGGAGCGAATTATTATGCGAGAACGAGAACATATCTGTTTTGAAAAAATAAAAAAAAACGATCTATACTAATTTTTCGGTCGAGATTCGTCCCCGGTAATTATAACTTTTTTTCTCGATGTTTTTTCGCGACTGTTCGAGACTGACAGCAAATACAATTCGAACGAAAAACCAAATATAAACTTGGGAGATACACAAATTTGAATTTTGATGAATAAAAAATCTCATTATCGGGCGTCATATGGAAAAACTTTAATGTCATTTTTCGAGAAACTTTTTCTCAATTTTGAACACACGTGTATCTCAATTATTCGAACTTTTATAATTTTAATAACTTTTTAATTGCATGAGAAAGAAATTTCCTTCGTCTCGTTCGAGTCATTCGATCGTTACTGCTTTTTTCCCTCGATTCTCTCGGTGCTCATCCTCAGAGAGTTGTCGATTGGAAAAGTTTCGAGTGCGTTAAAATTCCTATACTTTTTGTTCTCCTCATTAATTTGCGCCGTCGACTATTAATCGATCGGAAACAATAATGTTTTTACGAGCCTCCCATTTTTTCGAAATTCTCTCGAGCAGCTCGAAAATTTCCTAACGACCCTGATCATTTCACAGTAACAAAAGAGCGAGAATTGAAAAAAGGTAGAGACGGCAATAAATTGAAACGACTCCGAAGGTAAATCCACAGCATGTGTATACGACCAACGAGAAAATAAAGCAACTTTGAAAGTTTTAAACTAAGCAATTACAGCAATTTGCATGTTGCCATTACGAGGCATAATTGTTACGAATGCGATTTTGAAATGAAATTTGCGTTAAATTTTCTTCGTCGTTCGCGACCGAGGAAAAAAAATGAAAAAAAAAAATGAAAAAAATGAAGAGAAGGCAAAGTGCGTTTCATCACGATACATACACATTTCGCTGGCTCATTCGCCACTCGATTTATTTTTCTATACCGTTGAAACGAGGCATTGTGGGTATAAGAAAAATACGATAATAAGAGCCAAACGTGAATTACGGATACCTGGCGGGAAGTTGAGAACGCGGCGAGATACATATTTTTCCCCGTGGCCCGTTCTTCCATTATTTATCGAAAGAACGGTTAAACCCGTGCCTTTCCTCAATTCGCCGCCTCTTTATTCTTTGCAAATTGAATCGTCTTCTCTCTTGACCGGATCGCCCTGCGCATAACCAGATCAAAATTCATTCTACGCCTCATTTTTATGATCTCTTTCGAACCGATTCCACTCGCGTTTTTTTCATTCTTTTCCAGCGGCGATTCTTCACTCGCGATTCCCACGTTCAATCCGCTACTTTTTAGATACCCCATCGATCGCTCCCGTATTTTCGTCCATGCCGGAAGATCCCTCAGCAACTTTTTTTTCGAACGGTATAAGAGATTTTCCAACTCGCGCTGCGCGTGGGAAAATTCTTCCGATATTTAATTTCCGGCTGTTTATTTCGCTATAAATATTTCTCAACGACTTTCAAGTTTGTTTACCGCTTTCTAACATGGGTACTTGTGTTAAGAACAAAGAATTATCTATATTTTTAATTTACGGATGAGCGAAAGACTCTATTAAATTTATTTGTTTAAGGAGGTTGGCTACAGATGGCGAAAATAAATGACATTTTACATGTTAAAAGTAGAGGGAAAGGAAATTTGTTAAGAACATGATAAAAATTAGAGAGAATGTTCTTTGTCACTAAAGAAATTTATATAAATTCAGAAAAAAATATCTACTTTATTTTTGAGTCTACGTTATTTTTGAGTAATCGAGTAGTGAAGTTACGTCCTTATACACGGAATGTATATCAATATTGTCTAAAAATGGCTATTTTATGGTTCAATTGTTCGAAAAATACGTAGACGAAAATTCTAAAAAAAATTTTTCATATGGAAGAATATTCTCTCCAAATTTGACCGAATTTTTATAATTTCGTTATATATTTAGCCAACGTCCTTAACTTTGCATCGCCCATCAGGAAATGAGACTTTAGATTTAAAAAAAAAGTTAATTAAGTTAATTACATTTTACAAAAATATTTAAAAGATCGAAAAATAATAAATTAATTTTTGATGATTTTATAAAATTGTCTGATGTAATATAAATACATGGACAATTTATTGATAACAACAAGACTTACAATTTACTTGTTTAATAATTATAATTATCTATTGATATTTCCGTACGACTTTTTCGTGAAAATTATATATAAAATCAAATAAAATTTTTTAAAATTTAAATTGTCTCAAATACGATTTTTAATTGACTCAATGATGACGAGAGTACCTCGTTGCATCGTAAATTTTTTTACGATCCTCAATAGACCTTTTTTTTTAGTTTACAAAAATAAAGCAGTATGTATAGATGGAAATGAGATAAAAGCGCAAGGAGGAAGAACGTCGCGCAAGTTTCTGTGTCAACGAGTCCGCGAGGCCGGATCGGTCGCGGTTAGTTGATCCCTCGACGTCCGGCCATAACGTCATATCTCTTAATATACGCACGCACCACTTTTTTTAAACCCAAAAGAAGAAATTAATTAGAAGAAAAAAGGCGATTAGACGTGTTTCTCCCAAAATCAACGGTTATTATTCCTTTATTTTTACGTCTCGCAACCGAATATCCTCGTTAAATTTCGATAAAAATAGATCCGTGAATCACGCACGAGATGAATTAATCGCTCGGTATTTCAGTGCTTTGAAAAATTTTTAATAACTCCCGTGCGAACGCGCTTGAGAAAACACACTGTTCGACGACGAAAAAGAAGGGGACGAGGAGTTTATTGCTTTTCACGCAGAGAAGTATAATGTAAAAATATATAATACGTCGAAAAATCATAAATAATCAGACAACGAGCTCGCATTCACCGCAGATTCTAATTTCGAGCGATAATAGAGAGAAGATCGTTAAAAATAACAAACAGGCGAAACTTTTCATCGTGATTAACGGACAGAAGTCAATTTATAATAAGTCCCTGGCGATATCGAGGACGCAAAACTGTCTTCCACGTGTTTCTTTTCTTACGAGCGCGCGTGTACAAATATTCTCGTGGAGATGAGAGAAGAAAAAGAATCAGCGTCGCCGTGCAGTTGTGCGCGACACTGATGAATCAAAGAAAATATTCCAGAAACCTACATACTTCTTCTTCACTCATTCGCATTCTGCGCAATTGCAATCAGCAGTCACGAACTTCTTCTCGTCTCGTATTATAAAATAACAAAAAGAGAGATGCGCGTCGGAAAAAAAGCCTCTCGAATTTATTCGCACCTAACGCGTGCGAAGCGTGAACGATTCGAAATTTATGTACGCACCTTTTCTCGTCTCTTCATTAGCTCACAAACGACACACGGAAAAGCGGGGAGAGAGTGACGCGAAGTAGGATTGTGACGTGAGAGCGCTATAAAAGTCCAATTATTAGAATCGAGGCGATCGTTGCTTAATATTTTTTTTGTTTTATGTCTTGAAAAACATTTTTTTATATCGTTTTATCAATTTTTCACGAGCAGCCAAAAAATGAAAGGACGTCAAAAGTCCAGGTTTTTCAAAATGAACAATTTTCAAAAAATTTTCACGAATTAATCAAGAAATTGATCATTTTCATTTTTATGATTCCTTGGAAAAAAACTGTAAGAACTCGCAATTATAAGAATCATTTATGTTCTTTTCGTTTCACGTGAACTCATTTTTCGTGAATATTCAAAACACACATGTAATCACGTGAAAGTCCCAAGAGTGCAATCATCAGAGACGATCATTAGTCCGGATCAAGGAAATGTTTAGTATGAGATACTTTATCACTTTGTAAAGCTATTTTTTACGAATGCAATCAAAGAATATTTGATTTGAAGATGTTATACGAGCGTTTAAGAGCGATATCATTTTAATTCCCAAAGTACAACGATAAAAGTTGAATCGTGTTTTTTTTGGAGGGGGGCATATCGTAGAATAATTTAATAGAAGGAAAGGAGTCCGATCGTGCCTCGGATTACCGTTCGAGGAAACTCGGTGCCTAGCTCCGGCTTTTTTCCACTATTATTACATTATTGCGTACCCGGGTTTCACGGGTTATTAATTATCTTTAGCGATTCAAAGGATGGAAAAAATGTGGAAAGACGCGGAGAGAATAGGAACAGGAGAGGTGTTTGTGAACGATGATACGAGCGGAGAAGCGAGACATTTAAATGTTTCGAGAAAAGAGCGATTAGCCTAACGTTCGTCTGTATTCACCGGCTGGCATCGCACCGACCGCTATTTTTCCTGTACGAAAAAAAAAAAACGGAGCCGCACATGGAGAAACTTGTAACAATAAAAAAAATTCCATCGTGACTGATGTGGATTCAGCGTGAATCTCTCATCGAGGGCTTTTCTCTCGTCATCGCGCGTTATTCGCGCGAAGAATGAAAGAGAAAAGCCTAGGGAAGGGGAAAAATGGATAAATTGAGAGACAGAGAGAAGGGAAGAAAATAATAAGAAACAATAACCTGCCTGGTGGATAAGAAATAAAAAGTATTAAAAAATAAAAAAAGGACGTAAAAGATCATTCGGGACGAGTGTCGAGACTGTTACCAAACGTCCTCTTTTTCACCGTAGACAGATACGATAATTACGACGCCCTCTCATTTTACTTGTTTTCTATTTATTATTTTAAATTATTGTGAAATACCTCGTACTTATAGTCGTTTTTGATGCAAACAAAACTCGAATCTTTACTTTATTCATTTTTTCTCTACAATTGAGGTAGTCTCGTAATTGCGGACCAATCAAGAGTCATCAACAATTAATTGGACGTCATCAACTAAAAAATAAAAACCATTGAAAATATATAGAAACCTATAAAAAATTCTACAAATCATTGCATACTATAGTATAGTGTCGTTTATATATAAACGAGTAATAAAAATGTTATTTGGAATGTAAAAATAATGTAAAAAAAGTATTGCTGATGTTGGGTTGGAATTTGATGCTAAGATTCAAAAGCGAACAAATTCGTGGGTGCATATCTAGTTGTTTAAGGTGGTCCGATGATTTCTGGCTGTCCAAGATTTTGTGATGAAATTTGGTATATATTGAGATTAATATGTTACTTGTCTTGTGTTCAAATTTTAATATCATTCGCTTGCTAGAAATTGAGATATTAATTTTTAAAAATGAGAAATTTTCGCTATCTCTCATAAGCCTTATGTTAAAAGTCGTGATTTTTGACAATAAATATTTCGATTTCTAGATAGTGAAGTATATTTAAATTTGGCATACCTTCTAATATTACACCAAAGAACGTTAATACAAATTTTGAATCAAATATCTTGGAAACAATTTCGATCAATAATTTTGCCTTAACATTGCATGCTTAACCTAAAAGTTTGAACGTGCCCATCATCGGACCACCTTAACTTATAACTTCCAATAACAATGTGCGATATTCATGGAATTGTAATTGTGGAGGAATTGTTGAGAGTTGAAGAAAAGGAGGTAAAAGTTGGATCGATCGTGACTGGAAAGAGGGAAAGGATGAGTCGTTAAGCGTGCGGATATGGAGATAAAAGGGGAGAATCGATATAATCGAGGTGAAGGGAAATCACGGTTGATCATCGACAAGTGAAAATCGACGAATTTCACTCCGGGTTAAAGAATGTGTCTTGAATGTTTCCTCTCGCGATTTGCCGAGTTCTCGCTCGCTCGTTTGGCCTCTTCCCGAGGCTGGCCCGATCTTTCTCTCGCTAGCAAAGAGGGCACACCGAGGTCAGGGGGCCAGGATGAAAAACGAGTATAGCGAAACGAGAAACGAGCGTACGAGATCATTAACTTTTGTATCCGCATATGCATCACGTTTTCTCGCAAATATATATAATACACCGCATGTCAGATAGAAACAGAGCAAGAGTGAAAACAGGACACACGACTGCGAGAATAAATCCAAAATGAGAGTCAATGATTTCGAATAAAATCCTCAAAGTTCATTCACAAAGACTTATCGAGTAATTTCCAGTACTTTTTCATTTTGATGAATTTAAGAGACACTATATGTTCCCAAATTTTCAATTTTTACTATGGTGCTTAGTAAATCTACCTGCGACGGGCAGCGCTTTCAATTTTTATTATCCTTATTGACCAGCAAATTTTACTATGTTCCTTGATTAAAAAATCTTAGGCAGACATTATTATATACATATATAAACATTCAAAATACTCTCTTAATAATTTATATAATTCATTCAATTCATTTAATTTATTTAATTCAACTAAATTTTTGTTTCTGTCTTTTGTTTTAGTCACGGAAATAAACGTTTGGTTGAATTTAAAAAATATCATGTTATGTTAATCATGTTAACGTGACCGCCCGTTTAGTTGATTCAACCAAACTTTTTTCTCAGTGTAGAATTTATTATTTACAAAAAAAATTACATTAATTAAATTTGTATGTAACTAAAATATTATTTTCTTCAAAACTATCCAGTTTTATAAGTAATGATATCTTACACGCCGTTTCAGAAAATACAAAGGCTTCCAGGTGATCACCGAAACAATAATTCATTTATAACTGCCACAACCGAATCGGACATTTATCAATTTTATATCATCACTTTCCATTCTACTGTGTCCAGGCTCGGAAAAATCCTCAGAATACATTTCTAATCACGATAAAATACAATTTTTTTATATTTCCTATACGAATATTTTTAATCAGTATATTTTATAATAGCATATAATTAAATAACATTGAAAAGTATAAAAATTTAAAAAAATCTCCATGTAAATTGGTCATATACACCTATAAAATTATTAAATAATTATCGATAACTGTAGTTACTTACCTTTCTGAGATCCTTCCTCTTATCTATACGAGAACTGAGAGATAACTAATACGAGCAGGTCACAATTCGACCACAAATACCGAGCGAACAAAGGGGATACTCGAATGTTTTGTTTTGTCAGGTCTATCTCTGTTCTGTTTACAAATTTTTTAATATTCCTCTCGAATTTTTGAAGAATCTTATCTACAATTTATCCATGGTCATTCGAGTAAATTTTATGACGTTTCCTTGTCAAATTTATAACGTAGAAAAAATTACTATGTTCCGTATGAAAAATTCCGAAAAAAAATAATACTCTCTACAAAATGCCATACTAATGTATGATAAGGTATACTAATTGACGTGCTACTTTGGAAAATTTACTATGTTCCGTACGAAAAATTATGAAAAAAATAATACTCTCTACAGTTTTTCATATCTATTTATAATACGTTAAGAAATGTACTATGTCCAACAATAAAAATTAACAAGATTTTCGTACTTTTTCTAGTTGATCATATCAATCGGTACTGTTTATGGCGACATGGTCCCACGTTACGAAATACATAGTAATTTTTACGTTAAAATTTTCTCCGTGTGACCAAAAACAACTTCAAAGATAATTTGTATAATAAAATAAATTTAGTGTTTTGGATCTGTATGTATTTTTTGGAATTTTGAATATTTCAAAATTGATCAAAGAGACACCTGGTTAGAATTGTGGGAAATTAGAGGATAGGTCCTTGAGTGGAGAATCAAATATCCTCAGAAACACACGATGCAAACACTTCACAAAGCAAGAGAGGAAACTGGATATGTGACAAAGAGAAAACCGAAAATAAGAATAAATAATTGAGAATGAATTTGATCCTTGAAGAACATATTCAAAGAGAGGTTTAAGTAATTTCAAATACGTTTGTATCTGGATCAATGAAGAGACCCTGTGATTGAGAGCAATTTCAAAGATAATCTACAGTGTGAAATTACTTCGGTATGAGAATCTGCACATGTTAGTCGAGATTTTGAATATTCTGAAAATTAATCAAAGAAACTCTGGTTGGGACTGTGGATAATTAGAGGGAAGACAGATGTATCGCGTTTCCACCCATATATCTGTTTCATGCGGGCCAGCGTCAAAGCAAGAGTGCAAATCGGAATTTTGACAGAGACGAATCCAATATGAAAACTATCAAAGGATGTGTTCTAAAATTCACTGGCAGCGCTGCGAGCAGTTAGTGCACTGAGAAAAAAAGTTCGTTTGAATCAACTAAATATATTTAGTTAACCCGTAATTAGTTGATTCAATGCAACGATTGTCAAAATAATTAATTATTCTCTTCAGTAGATATCCTATGCATTTGTATGAAACAAATATTTGGTTCA